>APFE030422231.1:39393-70138 GCA_000404065.3 Pinus taeda | reverse complement strand
CCTCATCTCTCTGTCTTTGATGTGGTGCTGCCCCATCTCCTTCCTCAGCCATCTTAGTAGATTTCTCTGTATCAGAGTCACTTCCTTCAAAGAGGCGATTAAGGTAAGAGTGTTCAGTCTCTGGAGAGTGTTCAATCTCTGGAGTGTATTGAATCACTGTGCTACTTTCTCCTTGTGTGGCAGACCTAAGAAAGTCCCTCTCTGTGATTTATGTATGAATAAAGTTTGCCTTTCAACGAGGGTAAGTCTCTGTCCTGATTTTTGTTTATCCTCTAATGCTTGAATGAAATTTTCCTAGTTGGTGTTGAATTCTTTACAGAGTCTGCTCCTGATGATGATGGGTTAGTTTTTGAATGGTGGGGGGTTCTTATGAATCTACCCTGATTGTCTCTAAACCTAGGCATAAATGAACATGACTTTTGACTGTATTTTTGTTGATTTTTGTTTATTAAAAATTTTTTCTTTTCAATCCTTTAAGTACGCCTCCCCGCCAACAGCGCCAAAATGTAGTGTCCTATCTAGGGTGCTAGATTGGGCTAAATTTATTATCAACCAGGGTGCGTATACTTAGAGGCGTGTGCCTAAAATATATAGACATAAAGGATCTACTCTAAGCCTATTATTCCTAAGTACAGTGCTGAGACTAGATCTAATATTAAACTATCAATCAAATCTTCAACTAAGCATCAAACCATATGTCATTAACAACTAAAATGCAATCCATAACATGCTGCGTATCACTGTATGTAAAGGCTTCGGTCCCCTTACAGAGACACCAAATATGAAACCCCTGTTTAATGGCACTCAACAGTCATGAATATTTATTATAAACATGCAAAGTAAAAATCATAAGCATCGTCCATAGCAGTGCTTTACAAAGCAACCCTGGATCGAATCCTTTACAGGATATGATTCACAATCCAGATGAGGGTTTGTTCAAGCGCATACATAGAAATCTAACAACGCATTTATAAACACAAACGTAAGCATCAATCAAATCCCTGTGCATATAAATCGATATCAAATATCATTCAAACGCTTGACTGTAAAATGTAATTAAAGTAACAATGTAAATGCAATGTAAACGTAATTAAAATATCGGTATACCATGCACGCAGGGCCTGTCCGCGTTCTTGGCACACCGAGATTGTTACTCCATGATCACAGTATCAAACAACGCACAAAGATTATAATGCAATCTTATATTAAATCAAAAGCTCGGTTCTGAGGCGACAAAAAATGTATATATAAAACATAAGGTCTGTAGTATCAAAAAAAGGTAAACTAACATATAACCAGGTTCGGCCTTTTAATTACATACATTCACATCCTTTGGAAAATGGATGTTTATCCATGGGCGGTTGTTGCTGCTTTTACAAAAATGCAAAGATGTTCCTATCCTAACTTACGCTCATAAAAACTAGGAAACAACTAAAAATCGAATTGACTGTAACTGTGTGCTGTCGCTGCCTTGTGCCAACATGCTATAGTTGACCAGGCGTTGACCGCGCATATAGGAGGGATGTTTCCACTGCGGAATAGGTGCTTGTCCATGCTTGGACATTCCTCTTTTCGCCCATACCTTTCGCTCTGGCCTGGCTGTCATGCCACATGTCAAACGATAAGCCATTTACAAGTTGTTGAGACTTCCTGTAGTTATTTAGGCCAAAAATCCTAATTTATTAACACAAAACCCCTAAATCAATTTAAATGCAATTCAACAACTATAAAACTATTAATTAATCAATTTCCAAGGCATTTGAGGGATGAATGATGAAAATAGGTAGGAAATGGTCATGTTTTGGGAGGGAAAAAGGGGTCATAGAATGGTACCAACAGTAACCATAGACCACAATGCTCTAAATATTTTAGCATTAGGTCACCCCCAAGTTGGAGCTATGACTCTATCAGGGAAAAGGTTCACCTATAGCCAACTATGGTCATGTAGATAGCACCACAAGTTCTACACCAAGCAACAACTCTATTTGCATCTCTAACTACAGTCCCACATCACCCAATCTACACAACCTACATAACCTAAGGTAAGCACCACCTTCTTTTCATATATAGTCCTTTAGGCTATGCCACTACCCTTATGGGGCTTTCAAGATAGGCCAAGTCTCAAAGGACTATAGCTCCAAGAGTTCAAACTACCCTCAAGAGTCTTACACGCACCCCTTAGGCCTCACACATGGTAATTATACCCAATCAATATCCTCTCTAGGATCTAACCTTAACTAAGGTGACTCGAGGATAATTAACAACTGAATCCCACTTAGGATTCATGATAATTACCTGGCTACAAGTATTAACAAAGAACCGACAATGAACTAATGAAGAAATGGTCACTAAAGTATAATCAAATGACGGATAAATTATCACTGAATAATGAGGAAGAATGATCATTACCTTGGAAAACTTGTTGTAACTATGTATGAAGTATTTTTTCCAAATATCACTCAAGGAACTCACCCCCATCACCTAGGAGCTCACATAGACCATTTGTCGATTCACTTTTGGATTTAGGATATAATCATTAAATTAATATATTGGCTTATACATGCCTTTCTTCCACTTTTTTGTTGGGATGGGGTCCCCTGGGTCAGTTTTGGAGATAAGATAACCCAAGTTTTGATACAGTTTTGTAAATAATGTAAAGTCTCTGTGATCTGTGGATGCAGAGTGTGTACATGAATAGGAGTCAAAGGGGTTCAGCCACTTGTTTTATGTTAAGTTTGAGTCGATTTTGAGATTCACCCATGGTCTGCAGATCATGACATTGTATGAAAAAGGCTATAAATAAGTGTGTCTTAGAGAGTCTAAGGCATAATAATAATAATTGATGATAAGAGAAAGGAAGTGATAGCGAAGAGAAGTGGGCGAGATAGAAGAAAGTCTCTACATCTAGGTGAGTAGAGGCTGAGGTAGAGTCCGCAGCTGATTGCGTGGACCCATGCAGTTGTGTGAGCATGGTAGTTTTGAGTCTGTAACCTTGAATTGAAGATCAATAAAGACAGTTTCTGAAGAATTTTTACGTATTTTTGTTTATTTCTGTTAATGCTATATGTTGTCAATGAATGATGTGTTTTATGAATATTGATTGAATGTTACACGATTCTCTTGAATAACTGTTAATGATGTATGCAATGCATGTTTAAGTATTTTCACGAAGTCTCTGATGTTTATTAATAACTTAAGTAAATTTGCACGAACCTTAAATTAGGACTACTCTATGATGTGCGTAAGTAGGCTAATTGACTATTAAAGGTCCGCAAGGATGGATCATAGACCTTTGTAAAGGTCTAAAGGCTGTTGTAATATAGTTGCAACAATAGGACCTAAGAGGGCATTGATTTGCACGAAGGAAGATCTGAGGCACTGGAAGACATCATACTAATCGCTAGATGCAGAAACTTGGTTCTTGCATCCCCCCATACTGCTTCGAGTGAGATTGCAGCCTGCGGTACACAGGTTGTTGCCGAAAGGGCCAGTTGTGTAGGGTTTTGTTGGTTGGCACAACTAACTCTGAACCTGGGTCAGGATCCCCTAAGCCAACACTTTGGATTATATTCATAAAGTGGTCCTTATGAATATTTTATTATATTTTTAACTTAGGAACCATGTCTTCATTACATCCCCTTGCTTGTCCCTCTTGTGGAGTCCTAACAATGGTGTACTTTTATTAACATGGGTGCGATTACTTATTTACATAGCTAGGTTCATTGGCCTTTTAGTGCATTGGATTAGTGGCTTTAATCACGTAGGAACTTTGACCTCAAAACATATAGACGTACAAACAAATCATTGATGCTTGCTAGGAATGACAAACCATGGTGCTTGCTACAAATAATAAACCACTATGCATATCCTTGGTTGATGAACCAACTATTAGTGACAATAATACTACAACTCAACTAGTGAATTTTTACTCGAAAAACTCAAGCTCTTAGAATCCAGACCTGGCACGGGGGTGGCATGTTACATATAGAGTTTTTATGACAGCCTATGGTTGGTAGGTTAACATGATGCCTCTTCTCTAGTTGTCAACATAAAATCATCTTTTGCAGATAAGTAGTCTAATTTTCGTTTATGAATTCCTAATGTTAAGTTAGAGTGACTTGTGAAAACTTGACAATGGATTTTGTCTAGGCACACATCTGTATTCCCCTGTTCCTAACTTCTAGATTTAAATTTACGTAAATTGAAATGGTATAAGTAGGAAGTGTCTCATAGCTGCCCTACTACACCTATAATTCGTAATTTGAATGAGTGACATAATAGTAATTGTAAACTCATCCTAGGCCTTATATTCTTTTTAGTTGTGAAATATATGGTAAACCAACGAGAGATTTATCATTTTAATTGTGAAATACATGACAAATTGATGTGGTTATGCATATCAATCTTAACCCATGCTATATTTTTCATTTTATTAAATTGATTGCATATATCAAACGAGACTATGCCTCATCATTTGATTGTGTAAAACATATCAACATGCATAGTATTGCATTCAACGCATATCTGTTCAGTTTATTCGTTCTATATAAACATCAAAATCATGACATGTATGTATTCGAGCCCATGTTGGATATTTCCATTATAGTCATGTACTATGCGCCAAACCTACATTATGAATATGCCGAATCACAGATATATGTACACAAATATATATACGTTGGTTCGGGTTAACCATATGCCAAATTGTTTAAATACACATATGTCAACCAAGCCTATTCAAATATACATACATTCATACTACATACATTTTTATTAGGTTGCGTACACCAATTCAACATGGGTGTATATATAGATATATGCTAAGATTGTATTAATACGTATGTAGGCCAACTCTCGTATAGCTTAACTATGCAATTATATTTAACACACTCATAAATAAATATAGAAGATGCACAGATCCTCAAATCATTTTAGGCGGGTAATATTGTTAGAAACATACATATTATGTTACATCCATGGGCATATTTGCAAGGATTAAAGTCATTGTATTTTACATAAGTATACAACATCACACATTATATTTAATCCAATTGTGGGTGCACAATATGTGCATTACCTTTGTTATGAAGGTTGCATCTACCACATGTTATACATATCATACATAACACAGGACACGAAGTGTTAAGGACCGTCGTTGGGATTGTTATGTTTGTCACACGTCATGTAAATTGTGTACATATATCAATTTTCACAATTCATGCAGTGCTAAGAACTTTTGATTATGGAGATTGTGTTGGTCACATGCTACACATATCATACATAAAGTGTTGGAGTGAATAATATGTGCAATGTTAAGGATCGTTGTTGGAATGGTTATATTGGTCACGCATTACATTGGTCAAGACTTGGTTACATTAGTCAAGACCTTGTTGTGGAACACAAAATTTGAGATGTAATCATTAAGGAACAAGTTAAAAATTCTTGGGTTTGAGTATGCTCAAACAATTGAGTTGGATCAAGTTGAAGAATAAAAAGAGTTATTAATAGGAGAATTAGTTGACAAAAATAAAGAAATTGTTATTTTGCAGGAAAAAGTGCAGAGCTTACAACAATCAATTAAAAATTATGTTTGCACCATTGTGCTTCTAGTTGAATCAGATGACTCTTCAAAAAAATTGACAAAGGTCATGACGAAGCTCAAAATTTCAGAAGTTGAACTAAAGAAAACCCGATATGATTTGGCCGTGGTAAGGGAGAAATTGAATGTAAAGGAAAGGCATCTAAACGTAGCAAATGAAAATAACAACTAGTTTATCAATAAGTATAAGGCAACTTAAGATGAAATCAAAGAGTTGAAAACTAAGTTGAAAGGTAATATTTCTTTAATTGAGGCTAGACAAATTGTTTGGGATGACATTATTCAAGAAGTCTGTTCTATATGGGAATATATTCATATAATTGCATAATATAAGATTATGATAAGAGGATAAAAAATGAGCATTGATCTATGCAAGAAACAAGTACAAAAATAAGCACTCAATTCCAAGAAGATAATTAAATATTTGAATGAAAAATCTTCAACAAAATTAAGGGCGGGAGGCATAATATTTTGGACCAGGCTTACCAATGATGATGTACTTTAACATGTGAAGACTCAGAAACTCACATGAAGGTCAATACCATAGGATGGGAGTTGCACCAAAACATTCATTCCTTGCATCATAATCTTCTTTGAAGTGAAAGAAAGTGGTTGGGCGGATTGTTGAATCAATTTTTTGTTGCAGAAGAAAGCATGCGAGTTGTCAAATTAAATAATGGAATTTTGAAGCGGTGAACACCAATGAGGCTAATATCGAGGTAAAAAGATAAAACAAGCTGAGATTGGTTGGGGTGAGACTGGTAGCACATGTGAACCATCATATCAAGTTGATCCAAAGGAATATTGTAAACTAGGTTTGTACAAATCATAGTGATTCAATTCAGAAAACCATAATGGCAGAATCAAGGTCACAAGCAGCCATGATGAAGGAGCGGGAAATGTGAAATAATATAAAGTGCCACCCAAGGGACGATTGAGGAATGAAAGAATTGGTGAAAGGAAGTCTTCAAGTAAAAGAGGATTAAAGGAGATGAGGGTAGTTTAAGTTGGAACTAGGAGAACAAGCACAAAAGTGGCGATAACCGAAGAAGTATGAGGGAGATCACAAAGGGATTTGAACGAGAATTGAAAGATATGGAGGAAATGATGAGAGAAGGGGCCTCAGGAGAACAAGCAAAAAAGTGGTGATAACCGAAGAAGTATGAGGGAGATCACAAAGGGATTTGAACAAGAATTGAAAGATATGGAGGAAATGATGAGAGAAGGGAGTGGCCATGTTAAGGTGATGCAATTATGGAATAAGGTACTATGTCGGAAGAGCCGAAAGCGACAGATGCAGAAAATGAGATTTCGTCCATGGGAGGTGCTTAAGCTACGATAGGTGGACAGGACCAGGGAGGGTCCCCTATGCTCAGAGAGATGGTTTTCACGTGATGCTACAACCTCTCCAGTAAGTGCAACCTAACACTCATTGAAGGAAGGCTTTACGATTCCATATGGCAGAACCATGTCAGGATAGTTCCCACTTTGGGAGATGTAGCAGTAGGACAAGATTCTCCACCCTTGCTTAATGGATGGACATGGGGGCCTTACCCCTAACTGTTACTTAGAATTGGGTAGAATCTCTATTATGGTGGGTAGAAGGAGCTAGAATCACTTTGAAGAAATGGGATGGCTAGTTGAAAAAGTATGACGCACCCCACCCTGGTAACCCTTGAAGTATCTTGAAGAAGTCAAGAAGACCAAATCTTTGCCATTACTCACCAAAGGAAGGAGCATGTACAATAGGGAGAAGAGAGAAATGGTAAGGGATAGGCATGAGATGCAGACCTAGAGAAATAGTGGTGGTCATGTTTTTCTTTTTGAGAGCACCACTGTGGGGAGGGGGGATGTGGCTAACCCTTCCTAGTCCATTCAAAGAGCTCTAAGGCAACCAAGTTCCCTATTTACCCACGCGCTTGTTGTACCAGTTGTTATCCTCTACAATGTCCCAGGCTGAGGAGGAGATCGAAAGAGGTAACCTTGAACCACTTTCAGTTTAGTAGCTAGCCTTACTGAAGCAGAGAGGGATCTCCCTAAGATTTGTCAATGAATAACTAAAAAGAAATAGGTTTTATGCTAGATGTACAAGTCTTGATTGAGTATTTGTGAATTTAGGGTTTTTGGTTTGCTGCACTAGGGATTAGAGCAGGTAATTAAGTCAAGGCTTCAAGAATTCAGTGACAAGTATAAAAAGGAGCTAGATATCAGTGTGCTATGGTGAACTTAAAGTGTTGTCAATGTAGTATAGGTCTGAGAGTTTAAGAAAACATAATGAACATGTAAAAGCATGAATTCATTAGTTTTAGAAGAAAAGAAACACAAGCATGATTTACAGATCAACAAAGCTTAAATATAAGATTATATCTATGTAACTGCAAGGAAATTCATAGGAAGAAGATAAAGCATGAAAAGAGAGATTATTTATCCGTTAGAAACTGATAGGAAAAGAAAACAACACCATAGACTCACTAAACAAGAATTCCTGAAATATAGCTGCAACTGCTCCTGTATTAGCTGTAAGAGAACATAAGGTACAAGCTTCTCCACAAAAGTCCAACCCCTCTCTTTGAATGAGAAATGATACATATATACTCAATCAAATAGCTTACCCACCTTCAGGATTTGAATTCCTAGGTGGTGGAACTATTTTCGAGATTCTCTCAACCAACAGGTAAGAGTGAGAAGGTCAAATACAAACTCTTCTCTTAGACTTTGTTTTGAATTTTGCTTCCTTAACGAGGCCTAATTAACCATAAAAACAACATATCATGTCTATTTATTCATGGTTACATCATCTAACCTTGAAATACTTCAATTACACCATGAGTTTTGACTTTGACCAAGTCAAACTGAAAACTCTGAAATTACACAGTGAAATTTAAAATAAAAACTCAGAAATTTGCAGAAGCGCAATGCCAACTTTGAGTCCACTTTAAGGTGCCTTCATGAAGTCAAAATTGATATCTTAGAGAATGGTCAACTATCCTTACCTGTCTAGTTTCCAAAAGACCTTGAATTTTTGAAAATTACCCATGGAAAGGCCTTCGAAAACTCATTCTCCCAATATGTCTCTAGAAGCGTGACGCCTGTCAAAAAGAGTGGCAAAATGATGATTTTTTTACCCCTTTTTCTCATTTTTCTAAAAAATTGAGCCATCTCTGTGAAAATTGATGAAATGGGTTTTGAGAGGAGGCCATGAGCTTTCCAAAAATGCAAGCCATTTGTCATTTGGAGGTCTACGAAAAAAGCACAACATCAAGGTGCTACGCTTCTGTGACTAGCCCAATTTCTGAATTTGGCACTAAAATTCTCAAAAAACCAAAAATGCTCAGAAAACCTTCAAAATTGGTCATGAAGTGCAAAATGAGGTATTTTATGCTCTCATGGATGCTTCAGCAAGCATCTCCAATTTATCCCTCTCATTTTTGTCCTTTAGGGTTTCCTTTAACTTGTTTTTCAACTGCTTGAGCTTGATGTTGCAAATCATGTTTCTGGTCTAATAATGATGGGCCATGTGCCTCAATAGCTAATTATCCTTGTTGGTTTTGTCAAGAAGCTATTCTAAGTGGTCATTTACCTTAAATAAACAATACTCCCTATCCTCATTGATCTCAAAGGAAATTTCATCCTCCGTGTCTAGGTCTTCATCTCGCAGATTATGTCTTTTCTCCTCCTTCAATGCCCTTTTGAGTCCCTTGGTCCTTGGCCTTTTTTCCTATCTTGTTTTTGAGGTTCCTCATGTTCACAAGGCTCCAACACTACTTTACCTTTGTCTCCTTACTGCAGTACCTTGGATTGCTCTTTCTCCACGTGAGTTGTTTAGCTTTAAGCTGACTGTTCTCTTGTTCAAGGAAGGAAATGATGAACCTTGCTCTTGCCATATTGTCCATGAGCTCATTGATTTGAGAATCCTTCTCTTTGATATTTTGTTGTTTGTTTGAAGGTTCATTTACTGCTTCCAAGTCCACCAATTTAAAATCATGTTCAATTAGGTATTCATCTTGTACATGTGATCCCTGTTTTGATGATGTAGGAGGCTTGGCCCTTTTCTCAACTTGAGAAGTAAACACAAGCCTTTTTCCTCTCTGGTATGTTTTGGTCACCTCAGGTTTTAGTGAAATGAGGGAGTTAGGAAAGGGAGATGATGACAAGGGAATCTTTGGAGATGGATAGGTTTTATGGAAAACTTAAGAAGTTTAAAAGGGGTGAAATGAGAGAGAGAGATGAGTAGGAGAATTTAAAAAATAGTCCTACTATGAAATTGTTCAAAATGATAGGTATGAGCTACGATTTGTGAAAAGGTGAGACAAACTGAAGGTAAATGAGTTTATTAGTGAATGATATGGTGATTTATATATATACAAAGGTGTGATATGGCAAATTTTAAAGTTTGAACTGTCATATCTAACAAAACCATCATTTGCACTAGCTTTGAAGCATGAAATTTCACATAAACCCTAGATGAAGAAAAATCACCATTTGTACTTGCTTTGCCAAAGGAAAAAGTGAGTAAGATGATGATACGTACTTGTAGAACATATTAGAAGAGAAAAGATGATAAATGCAAGCTTTAATTTGAAGTTTGGGTGAGTTTGGAAAATTTCGGGCTACTCTATCCCAAGCACAGTGTCGTTGGCAGAAGCACAACGCCAACTTTAAACCCACTTTTGGAGGCCTTAAACTGGTCCAATTTGCAAACTTAATAGCTTGTTGGAAATATATTGATGTCTGCTACAATATGGACTTATCAATAATGTAATTTGGACACTTCAGAAGGGAGAAAATTTGATTTTCCAAAGGTCACTCCAAAAACATAGGGTGTCTTTGACAAAAGCGCAACGCCAAATTGCAGAGCACTTTTGGATGCCTTCTAGTAATCCAAATGACGATATGAAGGAACCATTAGAAAAATTAGGATGTATAGTTATCCATAGAGTATTTAAGAATGTAAATTGGCCTCTCCAAGGCTAAGAAAAATGAGTTTTTCCAAGGTCACTCCAAAAACACAACGTGCTTCTGACAAAAGCACAGTGCCAACTTGGAGAGCACTTTTGACTGCCTTCCTGAAGGATTTGTGATCTGAAAGTGGTATGGTTGGAAATATTATGATGTATGCTACATAATAGAGTCCTTAAGCACTGCCAATACCTGCTCCAAATCCCTGAAAAACTGTGTTGAAGTCAAGTTGTCCAGAAGTGTAACAACTCTCCTGTTGCAAGTGTAGTTTGGGTATTTCTCTCAAATCATAATTTATGTGCATAAAATGAAGGAGGTTTTTGTTCCTTGACCTATAGTTGACAAAAAAATTCATTCGCTTTTGTAAAATCCTTCTCCATTTGATTAAAAACATATTTTGAAGCAAAAATGTCCCTACGAGAAATGATGAGATGAGGTAATGTACTGCAACATTCTCTTATTTGAAATAAAACATTACCTTTACCTTTATTTTTATTTCCCTAAGATGCTTACTCCCTTTACCCGTTGAATTACATGATGGACATGTTTTTGTTTTTACATATGGTATCATGATGACACATGGAGTGAAAACCCTAGGCCATGACCTAAAATGAGGAATTTAACCATTTCATGACCCAAGACATTTAAATGAAGATATGATACCTCGAAGAAGACAATGACCATGATGAGTGATGAAGACCATGAGTAAGTGAAGGCAACAACAATGACCTAGACACAATAGCCAGTGACCAAATTTTTATTTGAAGATTCACTGAAATGACAAAAATTTGACTTGACACCCTAACAACACCTTGTAAGATGGAGGTTTCAGATCCATGGGGATAGGCAAATGACTGAGTGGCTCAAGGATGAGCCAAATTTTTTTGTTGTAGTGTAACAAAGCCCTAATGGGCCTTCGTTCTTGGGCATGACAACAACCTCTTTGGGAATTATCATCTGTGATATGAGAAAATATTATGACAGGGATAAGAATGAGATATGTTGAGCCCTATGACAAAGGCATCATGACAAACCTATGATTGTTACACTGCATTGTTATTTCTAATGTTCTCTGTACAATTGCTTATGATGGTATGGGGTTAATGCAATGTGAAAATGTTTTAAAATGTAGTTATCTACAACATAGACTTCTAGCCTTAAGAAAATTAACATTGTTAGTACTCTACTTGTTAATGGTTAATGATGAATACACTTAAATGATGAAAAGTGCAATAAATTATATTGTTGTCAAATCTGGTTCATAAAATTAAACATCTATGTGGGGAGAGAGGCAAAATTATACGTCACCTATGGATGGTAATGAAACTATTTTCCTTGTTGAAAATATGGATAGGTTTGTAATTTTAGTTTTTTGTTTCAATTTGGATTTTAAAGTGATTGTTGAATTGATTGGTCTTATGAAATACTCAAAATCCTCTTGTTGTTTTCTTTTTCTTGTGTTTTGGTAGTCTTAATTGTAGCAATACTCGTAGTCTTAGATTTTGGAAATTCCTAGATACAATCATGCCATGGCTAGATATCCTCCTCCTAGAGGGTGTTATAGCGATAACGTGCATGCGATAACGAAGGATATGAGACACCTAGCCGGTCAATTGGAAGGCATGCATAAGGATGTGGTCTACATTAGTACCGACATGGAATCCCAAATGAAGAAGAACGAAGAAATGAAATTAGGGTAAAGAATTCAAGGACCCTAGTTATTTGATGCAAGGTATGGTGGGAAACATTCCAACCATATATTACCCTAGGAGGATGCCATTTATCCTATCATGTTCCAGCCATCTTCCAACCAACTTTATAATTACAATGTACAACATTTTTCTTTGGCTAAATATGGAAAACAAGGGTGTGTTTCCTCTACTCTATGTTGCAAAATAAAAGATAGGTATAAAAATATGTCAGAATCACCATTGTGTTACGATTTACAAATTAGAAGTCTCTTCCTGTTTACACATGACCTAAGAGATCTTTGAAATGTGTGGGGAACGTGCCTTCTCACATAGCATGAAGTACATCGTTATTAAATTTGGATGGGCAATAACTCATCCTCATTAAATTTTTACTATGCATGAATACTCCAAATTGAATTGATATAATTAAATATTTTTAATTTTTCACATATATATTTATGTTGTTCAAGAATACTGCAAATTGCATGGATTTCATAGGGTAAAAGGTTGTGTTTGTGTGCCTCAAATAAATGTACACCAGGACCTATAATTAATTGCTAGTGATATAATGATCATTCCATCCTATGGGTCTGTGAAATTGTACTTTAGTCTTGTGGTGTAACAACACCCTAAATGGGCCTCAGTCTTGTGATGTAACAACGCTCTAACGGGCCTCAATTATGGGGTATGAAAACAGACTCTTTGGGCATTATTATTCATGATATGAGAAAACATTATGGCAAAGATATGAAGGATATATTCTAAGCCTTATGACAAAGATATCATTATAGGCCTATGATAGAGACGTCATGATAGACCTATGACTATTCTGCTACATTACTATTGCTAGTGTTCTCTCTACATAATTTTTATAGCTAATGTTCTCTCTACATAATTGTTTAGTAAAGATATAATATTGTAAAAGTGTGTAAAATAGTAAAATAAACAATCTACAATTTGAATCAATTAGATTGGCCAAGAAATGAAGCTTGGGCGTGCATTTTAGTGAAGTAAGCCAATTTTTCTCCCGCTTCACAAAAATGCACGCCCAACCTTCATGTCAAGGCCAAATTGAATGATTCAACTTGGAGAGTATTTTTTTACCCATAAGTAACATTAATATAATTATATATTATTATTTTTTCACATATATATTTATGTTGTTTAAGAATACTCCAAATGACATGGATTTCATAGGATAAAAGGCAGGGCGTGTGTGCCTCAAACAAATGCACACTCGGACCTATAATTAATTGAATGTGATATAATGATCATTCCATCTCATGGGTCTATGAAATTTTACCTCATTCTTATGGTGTAATAACACCCTAATGGGCCTCAGTTCTTGGGTATGACAATGGCCTCCTTGGGCCTACTTATTTGTGATAACACCACAAAGTCATAATAGGCCTCAATATTGTCATGTAATAGTGCCTAATGAGCCTCAATGTTGTCATGTAACAGTGACCTAATGAGCCTCAATCTTGTGGTAGAAAAAAACCCTAATGGGAATCAATCTTGTGGTGTAATAATGTCATAATGGGCCTTAGTTCATCGGTATGACAATGGCCTCCTTGGGCCTTCTTATCTGTGTTATGAGAAAATATTATGACAAAGATATGAAGGAGATATGTTGAGCCCTATGACAGAGATACCATGACAGACCCATGACTGTTCCACTGCATTTTCATTGCTAATGTTCTCTCTACATAATTTCTTATGATGATATTGGGTGAAGGCAATGTGAAAATTTTGAAAATGTTTTACAATGCAATTATCTAAAATAGAGACTTCTAGCCTTAATAAAATTAACACCGTTACTACTCTACTGGTTAATGGCTAATTATAGGTCACCTATGGATGGTAATGAACCAATCTTCCTTGTTGAAAGTATGGATTGGTTTGTAGTTTAAGTTTTTTTTGTTTCTATTTGGATTTTAAAGTGATTGTTGAGTTGATTGGTTAGTGTGGCGGTAGTCTTAATTCTAGAAATACTTGGAGTCTTGGATTTTGAAAATTCCTAGACACAATCATGCCATGGCTAGCTATCCTCCTCCTAGAGGGTGTTAATGTGATAAGATGCACAGGATAAGGAAGGAGATGAGACAACTAGCCAGTGAATTGGAAGTCTTGCATAAGTCCATGGTCTAAATTATTACCCAGATGGAATCCTAAATAAAGAAGAATGAAGAGTTGGAAGGGTAAAAAATTAAAGGACCCCAGTTCTTTAATGCAAGGTGTTGTAGTCAAAGGTTACTTTTTTACTTTTCCTACAAATCTCTCTCTCTCTCTCTCTCTATATATATATATATATAAGACTTTGGATGGAAGGACTAGGATTTTTTTTTCTATAACAGTCCCATTTCAAAAGTTTTATTTATATATTGTATACAAGCCTAACCTTTCAGGGTTAAAAGCGCAATTTTAAACTGTATAAAAGTAGGTACGAAACTTTTATAAGTTGGAAATTAAACCGCACGCAAGTTTGGGGTCGAATCTTCGCTCATTGGAATTATCTTAAGGAATCAAAGGCTTTTCGAAAAGTTAAAAAATCGAAATTTATGAGATGAGGACCCGTCAGAAAGCAGGATGGATAAACAAGCCATCTCCAAATCAGCAACCGTGATTCATTATGATAGGTCCCCTCCACTTTTCAAAAAGCACTATGGGGACCCCTAAGAAGTGGTTAATGGTTTTTTATGAAAAACACACATCAAAAGTTGGTGACAACTCATGTACCTGTCAGGCAAGTCAAATAAGCAACCAAACCCTTACCTGTTGGAAATACTAAGAAGGGGGGCGGGGTGAATCAATATTCCTTTTCAATTGTTATTTTTACCAGTTAAATCAATTTTATTTAGAACACCAAATGAACAATAGGAATACATGATTTTATTAATATAATCTTTACAATATATCAGGTACAATATATATAGGGCTCCAACCCTTGATGAAGACACTGATCTTCAACCTCCCTGGCTCCAACCTGTTGCCAAGCACCAACTTGGTCTTTTGTGAGGCTCCAACCTCTAGGGCACCAACACTATCTTCCTAAGGCACCAACCTTGTGTTTAGGAGCACCAACTCCAAGGACACCAATCCTTCCAATTCTGAGGCACCAACCCCAAATGCTCCAATGCTATAGTTTTGCTTTATCAAGAAATGTTTTGATTGTATTACACTGCTCTCAAAATATTCTTCACTGTGTTCTATCAATCTATAGCTTCATTGTAGTCTCCATGCTACATCATCAATGCCAACCTATCTTCATATGAAGGAGTCTTTACAACTCTTCATATTGCCCAAACAGAGTCTGAATTTACCTCATGATGATTTCAAATAGCCATCATGATCTCCAATAATATCTCCAAGATCTGCTAATGCTTTTCAACAGGATATCTTTGATAAGCTGCGCTAAGCCCTCAATGTCTACACAAAAACAATTCTTTGTTTTCAACCCTCTGTTCTTACTATTGCGGTAACTGTTTCAAGAGTGATTGCTTGTCATTATTCTTATTGTCGTGATATCTCACTTCCAAGAGACAAACTCACAAACACTTCAATGCTAGTGCTGTCTACTTCTCCCTTAAAACGATGATAGATGAAACTTTATTTCCTTTCACATAACTGTTCTTTAGGTTGTGTTATGTACTTCTTCCATAGATTAATTTATCACAGGTCTGAGCCTTTTAAAGACTAACCCAATCAACATAATTTCTTCGTCCTTCGACTTCCTTCTTTCCTGCTAGACCTTCGGCTTCCTTCCTTCCCGCTTCAATCTTTAGCTTCCTCTGTTCCTTCAAGTTCACGAGTTGTGAACTGTTACTTCTTCTGTATGTAATCGAAGCCCGAGATCTGCACATAAGGTGAGGTATTATAACTTTATTTATACGAGTTTCCCCAATACCCAAAAGACACGTCCATTTGGAAGGAGAGGCCTACTTATGGATATTCATCCAATTACTAATAAATCGTTTTATTTACGGAAAATTTCATAGGAGAGATTATACCCAATGAGGTCCCACATCCATGTCATCTATCACAATCACAACTTTCAGAGGTCGTGCAATCACAACCTTTAACATTACCGATGTAACATAGTTGATAATCATACTATTGATGAAGTAGATGTGATATAATATTAAACAATCATCAATAGATCCATTGGGTCCATAGCTCCAATGCAATCAACAGTTCGTTGGGTTTATCGCAATCGATGGTCCGGGGTCCACACCCTTATCGCAATCAACAGTATGACATCCTTTAAGATTTTGCCATATGACAATTCTGATACGTGGATGCGATGTTTCTTTAAGGTGAATTTTAATGGACTCATGGGTCCGTATATATATTGCAATTGCAGATTTTGGGTGGTGATACACAATAAACTTTATGGTTTGCGATTTTGCGACAAATGTGATATTTTATTGAGTTTTATTACAATGGTGCAACAGTTCCACAATGATATTGCAATCACAAGTTTTACTGTGACCTTTACAACTTGTGCTATGAAAGTTCATACGTCAGATGCGATATTGTGTTAGAGCTTGTTCTATTGGAACAATTGGGTTTGCATCATAAATCATAATCACAGATTTCAATGTGACACGCAATAAAGCTGTCGATATAATATACTATTGATATATTAACTCTGATGCACTGTGGACTTTTGTTAAAAGGTTTCGACGATTTGTTTCTTAGATTGGGTTCTTAGCTACTTTGATAACATTGTTTATGTTCCTCCACCGATGTGTCCCTCTTTGTTTCTTGATGGCTTCCAATGACCTCTTCCTCTTACTCTTTGGCTTCATGATGGCTTTCGATAAACTACTTCTAATGAACTCTTCCAATAACTCTTCTTTGACTGCTCCTATTCTTGACTTGCAATGGCTTCCAATCTTGGGTCTACTGCTTTTATTTTGTCTGTATATATAATATATTTATATATATATATATAATATATATATATATATATATATATATATATATATATAATATATATATATTATATATTCAATCCACATGGTTCCTCCATCTCATCGTATCATCATATATTAACTTTCATCACTATGAGCATTATGATCAATGGGCAATCATGTATCAATGAATTTTCCATCACAAACACTGCCATATTAACATCAATGACAACCTAGATTAACAATCTCCCCCTTTGTCATTGATGGTAATATTATTTCCCTTTCAACATTCTCTCCCCCTTTGACATCAATGGATAATGGGGTGCTGAGGGACTCCCCTTGTCGAACTGCTCCCCCTGACAAATTGTTTATGTTCTTTAAGAATAGTAGATCTTCATGGGTATGTTACTTCCCCTGTCGTGGTGCTCTTCTTTTTACTCAAGATAGAAGGATTGCTACCTCATCATCAACTAGCACATTATCCCTTCTTCACGTCTCAAAAATACTTTATCATGGCTTCAACAATGCTTAAAGATGCTCCATTTCAATGCTTCCAAATAGACTCCAAATAGCCATACACCAAATGTTCGAGTCCAAGTTTTTATGCTTCTACAATTCGAATTTTGTTGTCCTCACAGTCAGAATTAAGAGGTCTTTATAGTCTGAATCAGGAGAAGATGCCACTAAAACTGTCTTTCTCGCTATCTTTATTCAGATCCGAGTTCCTTTATATCTCTATGCTTCTCCTTAAGTTACTGAGCTATATTCGATTGTGCAACATTATTCTTTCTATAGTCATTTTGATGAGCCATTCTATGAGCCATTCTATTTCTTGTGTTCTTGAAAAAAAATCTTTGCAGGTTATCTCCACTAGCAGATTTTGATATCCAGTTTGTGATTGTCTTTTAAATTGTTTTTACTGATTGGAAGATTTTTGCAATGCTTCAGTTTTGTTAGATGATTCCAATTGCTCTTGCTTCAAGATTCATTCTTAGATGTATCTGTTTGTTTGAAGGTTGCCTCTATTTGTGTCCATAATTGACTTGTTCTCACATTAAATTCTGGTGTCGAGACATTCAACTTCTATAATAACAACAACATAGTTATTTTCCCTATATCTCTAGTATTAGATGGCCTTCTCTTCTGCTCCAATCACTACTTAGTGATCAAGTGGAAAAAATCTTCAACAACAGTCCAAAGAATAGTTAAGAGATCATGTTCTTCAACGGAGTGCTCCTAAGAAATGATCTTTATCAAGGAATGATTGTTAATATATCTCATTAAGGATTTCATAAGGACCCTTTCATGGATATCTTCTGCAATAATGACCAAGAATAACAATATCCCCCTAACTGTATGCACAGTCTCCTTTTGGCAGAATCTCATCATCAAATACTCGGAATATCAAGGATATCTTCATTAAGTCAACAACATGTGTTGTTGGCTGGAGAGTTCAGGAGATTTTTTGGATTGTATTTTCTTCCTTATCCATACTTGTGTAAATTTCTTCTTTTGCATGGTTCTAGATTGTGTAGGAGCCCAAGTCAAGTTACACTCACGTGCCATATGACCAATGTTATGACATTTGAATCATTCTATGTTGTTCATGAATAAGAATTCATGATTTCTTACGAAATTTCCTTTGAGAGATTGACGAAGACCATTATAATTATCTTTGTGATATGCCCTACAATATTTTTGCCATGTGCCCAAAGTTTGTAGAAGAATAGAAATAACCAAGAAATATACTTTGGTACCTGGGATATGGAGATTTCCTCGATGTACTTCTGAAGTCTTTCTACCTTGAGATCCTTTGATGATAACCATTGCTTCTTACATCCTTGATACCATCTGCATTTCTTCTTGGAACACGAATTTCTTCATTTTTTCCTTGACTCTTAATCTTTCCTTTGCTGGAACTAGGAGCATCAACATTTCTTTCTAGCTTCCTTACATCCTTGTTGTTTGAAGCATTATCATTCTTGCTTTAGGATTTTCCTTCATAGCCAAGACCTGATTTATCAAATAGGGATATTTGATGGTTGATCACGTCATCCAAGGCTTGGGATATTTCAAAAAAATTTCCATCCCTTCTACCTTTTTCCTGAGGGAGACAATCTCTTCTTCTAATCTTTCGCAATGATTATTCTTCTCAGCAAGTTGTTTCTCCAAATCTTCCTTGATACACATTGCTTCATTTGCTTCTATTTTAAGGGAGATGATATCTAACTTCAATTTGAAAATTTCTTCATTTTTGTTTTGCTAGACTCTTCTTCATTTCTTCCTTGTTCTTGGTTGCTTCACACGATTGGGCCTTAAGAGAAGTGATTTATGATTTTAACTTGGTGATGTCATCATCCTTTTCTTCTAGTTGACGCATCATGGTGTTTATCTCTTTTCCTGCTTCATCAATTTTTCCTTCTATGAATGTCAAAGCTTCCATCACTTTCTCAGTTCCTTATGCTTGTTTCCTTGCTTCTTCTAGTTGAGATCTAAGGGAGGAGACCTCTTCCTTGTATTGCCCAATCTCTACTTCAATTTTGGTCAAGTTTTTGTGCCTTTGTTCAAGGTGGCTTGAAAAGGTATCTTCCCATTTCTTTGGATTATCCAATTGATTTGTCATGGATATGACTTCTTCATGATGCTTTCTTTTGCTTTGATGAAATTCCTTCTTAAGCTTGGCAGGATCTTCATCCCTTTCTTATACTCGAAGCTTGACAAGGTCAACTTCCTTCCTTGTTTTGTCTTGGCCACCAACTAGTGCTTTCTTATTAAGTTCCTCATTTTCATTTTTCAAACTAATATCTCTTCCATGGCAGCCATAAGTTTAGTGAGGAGATCTTCTTCAAAATATTTTTCATTCTCTTAATCTTATAGGTCTTCTTTAACCTTGATTTCATCATTCTCATTTTCAGCTTCTATGATGGGTTCTGGATTTCCTTCTTAATTTCCATCATCTTCTTAACTAGTGGTCATGGTCAATGCTCCTTTTGAGTGAAGGTCATGAATTTTGTCCCCTATACCCTTTGTTGACGAACATTTTTCTAAATTGTTCTTTATAGAATCTGGTAGCCCATGCAAGATTTCCTTCAGTACTTTTGCATTGTACTCCTTGGATTCTCCATCCATCATGCTATTAACAATCACTGATTTCTAGACTTCAATGCCTTGAGTCTTTAAGAAATTCCTCATTCTTGCTGCCCATATATCAAAGTTTCCATTAAACCATGGAGCCTTTACAAATTGATTGATTTCAACTTCGATGGTTGAGGGAGACACATCTTTAGGAGGATTGGAGACATTCTTCCTTGGCTTTTCCATTTGTGTTCTTATTGATCAACCTTCAAGCTGTTAGGATTTGAGTGAAGGTACTGGCTCTGATACCATTTGTGGAATTACTGAGAGGGCGGAGGTGGGGGGAGGGGTGAATCAATATTCCTTTTCAATTGTTATTTTTACCAGTTAAATCAATTATATTTAGAACACAAAATGAACAATAGGAACAAATTATTTTATTAATATAATTTTTACAATAAATTAGGTACAATATATATAGGGCTCCAACCCTTTATGAAGACATCGATCTTCAATCTCCCAGGATCTAACCTGTTTCCAA
Source organism: Pinus taeda (assembly GCA_000404065.3). Taxonomy (NCBI): domain Eukaryota; kingdom Viridiplantae; phylum Streptophyta; class Pinopsida; order Pinales; family Pinaceae; genus Pinus; species Pinus taeda. The sequence goes on along the minus strand of APFE030422231.1, from coordinate 49,357 downwards.
GCACCAACTTGGTCTTTTGTGAGGCTCCAACCTTTAGGGAATCGACCCTATGTTCTCAAGGCACCAACCCCAAGGGATCTGACCCTATAGTTTTGCTTTGCCAAGAAATATTTTGATTGTATTACACTTCTCTCAAAATATTCTTCACTATGTTCTGTCAATCTACAACTTCATTGTAGTCTCCATGCTACATCATTAATGACAACCTGTCTTCATATGAAGGAGTCTTCACAACTCTTCATATTTCCCAAACAGAGTCTATGAAGTTACCTCATGATGATTTCAAATAGCCATCATTATATCCAATAATGTCTCCAAGATCTTTTAATGCTTTTCAACAAGATATCTTTGATAAGCTGCGCTAAGCCCTCAATGTCTACACAAAAAAATTCTCTATTTTCAACCCTCTATTCTTATTGTTGCGGTAACTATTTCAGGAGTGACTGCTTCTCACTGTTCTTACTGTTGCGATATCTTACTTCCAAGAAAAAAATTCACAAACACTTCAATGCTAGTGTTGTCTACTACTCCCTTCAAACAATGACAAATGAAACTTTATTTCCTTTCACAGAAGTGTTCTTCAGGTTGCGTTTTGTACTTCTTCCATAGATTAATTTATCACAGGTCTGAGCCCTTCAAAGATTAACCCAATCAACAAAATTTCTTCGTCCTTCGGCTTCCTTCTTTCCTGTTGGACCTTCAGTTTCCTTCTTTCCCGCTTCGATCTTCGACTTCCTATGTTCCTTCAAGTTCACGAGTTGTGAAATGTTAATTATTCTTTCTGTAATCAATGCCCGAGATCTGCACATAACATGAGGTATTATAACTTGTATTTATATGGGTTTCCCCAATACCCAATAGACACGTCCATTTGGAAGGAGAAGCCGACTTATGGATATTCATCCAATTACTCATAACTAGTTTTATTTAGGGAAAATTTCATAGGAGAGACTATACCCAATGAGGTCCCACATCTACGTCATCTATCACAATCGCAACTTTCGGAGGTCCCGCAATCGCAACCTTTAACATTACTGATGTAACATAGTCAATACTCATACTGCTGATGAAGCAGACGTGATATAATATTAAACAACCATCAATAGATCCGTTGGGTCCACAAATCTATCGCAAGCGACGGTCCATCGGGTCCACAAATCTATCGCAAGCAACGGTCCATCGGGTCCACAAATTTATCGCAAGCGACGGTCCATCGGGTCCACAACTTGATCGCAATCAGTGGTCCATCGGGTTTATCGCAATCAGTGGTCTGGGGTCCACGCCTTTATTGCAATCGGTGGTGTGACATCCTTTAAGACTTTGCGATATGATAATTCCGATAGGTAGATGCGATGTTTCTTTAAGGTGAATTATAATGGTCTTGTGGGTCCGTATATATATCACAATCATAGATTTTGGATGGTGATACAAAAAAACTTTATGGTTTGCGATTTTGCGACAGATGCAATATTTTATTAAGTTTTATTACAATGGTTCAGTTGGTCCGCAATGATATCGCAATCGTAGTTTTACCGTGACCTTTATGACTTACGATATGAAAGTTCATATGACGAATGCGATATTGTATTAGAGCCCGTTCTATTGGAACAGTTGGGTCCACAACTCAAATCACAGTCACAGATTTCAATGTGACATGTAATAAAGCCAACGATATAATATATTGTTGATATGTTAACTTTGTTGCACTGTGGACTTTTGTTAAAAGGTTTCCACGATTTGTTTCTTAGATTGGGTTCTTAGCTCCTTCGATAACATTGTTTATGCTCCTCTGTCGATGTGTCCCTCTTTGCTTCTTGATGGCTTCCAATGGCCTCTTCCTCTTATTCTTTGGCTTCATGATGGATTTCGATAAACTGCTTCTGATGAACTCTTTCGATAGTTTTTCTTTGACTGTTCCTATTCTTGACTTCCAATGGATTCCAATCTTAGGTCTACTGCTTCTATTCTGTTTGTATATATATATTCAATCCACTTGGCTCCTCCATCTCATCATATCATCATATATCAAACTTTCTTACTATGAGCATTATGATCAATGGAAATCAATGGTAAATCATGTATCAAAGGATTTTCCATCACAAACACTGCCATATTAACATCAATGACAACCTATATTAACATAAAAGTGGGTACGAAACTTTTACAAGTTGGAAATTAAACTGCACGCAAGTTTGGGGTCAAATCACCACTCATTGGAATTATCTTGATGAATGAAAGGCTTTTTGAAAAGTAAGCAATCAAAAGTTATGACATGAGGACCCATCAGAAAGCAGGATGGCTAAACAACCCATTTCCAAATCAACAACTGTGATTCATTCTGATAGGTCCCCTCCGCTTTTCACAAACCACTATGGGGACCCCTAAGAAGTGGTTAATGGTTTTTTTTTTTTTTTTTTTTTTTTTTTTTTTTTTTTTTTTTAATGAAAACCACACATCAGAAGTTGGTGACAGCTCATGTACCTGCCAGACAAGCCTGAAAAGAAACCAGGTCCTTCCATTTCATTAAGAGTTTTTGATAAAAGGTTGTCTCACCTATTATTTTCTTTGTCCTCTAGTTGTAGAGTTATGGTGACAACCATCCAGAGTGTACATTGTCGATTCCACATCAACATTCGGTTGTTCATTGTCTCTTACTACTGGGTAATTCATCAATTCCACATTTCTTCCTTGTCCTTTCTTTCAAATTTTAAACATGGAGAAAACCCCGAAGTCAACTAAAAAACCTGCAATCTCTATGACATCCATTCATACACCCCTTATGGATAGAGAAGCCAAATTATATGATTCTCATTGCTCGTTGGAACTCTTAGAGATTCGACAAGACATTCTTGGCTATTCTAGTGACTCATATAATATTTTTTGAGTCACCCGGTCTATCCTTTATCATGTAATTTTCCCACATACCTATAATTTCTCCGAATTTGTCAGCCAATTAGTGTATTCCCTTGTCCTAGAGGGGAATTTTGTTATGTCTTATTTAGGGGACAATATTTTTGAGGTCACTTCAGAGCTAATACACAAAGATTTTAATTTTCCTACAATCGAGAATCCCAAGATATTTTTAGATGATTCCTTACTCTGCACTTATAGACATCTTTCTAAAGAGAATAAGGAATGTTTGTTTAGACTCATTTTGACACCAAATTTTGAAATTCCTCCACCTCTGGTGAATTATCCAACAACCTTATTTTCTGAAGCTGCATAACATGTATTAGTTATAATTTTGTCTCTTTTGGGAAAATATGATACTAGGATAGTAAGTAAACAAGCCATAGGTTTTTTGACTTTGATTCTGCAACCAAATATTGTTTTGGATATCCCTTCTTACCTAGCCAAGTATATCATTTTTCAATTTTAGAACTATCACATTTTTTGTTTTTTTAGATATCCCTCTGTCCTCGTCTATATATTCTTATATGTACATGCTAATAAGTTTGGCCATTTGGGTCTTGAATATGTGGGATTCAAAGAATCAAATGAAATCTGTGATTGAATGGATTAATGTTGTTAGGAAGAAAGAAAATAATGAGGGCTTTTCTTATTACTTTTCATGATTCATGGCCACTGTTTATAATATTTTGAACAATCAACAACCTTTAAGGATTTTTCCTGAAGCAAAAGAGGTTTTGTAACTCAACAAGGACAACATAGTGGGGGACTGGTATATTTTTGAAGCTTACACTGAGATAAGACTATATGGGGTTGATGTACCACCATATAATTTGCCAATATTTTTTCCTATGAGGATATTTTCTCTTGAATTTATAAGGCATAGTCTAAATGTTGACCAATTTCATTTTGTTCCTGCAAGAAAACAATATATTTTTAATTTAGAAATAATTGTTGGGCCATTCATCATGAATAGATGACAAGATCTCCTGCAATTTAAAGAAATGATGAAGGAGTTTGTCTTTGATCAAGGAGAGAAGTGGAAATATGATCCTCATCATGTAATTTCAAATAAATGAGGGGATATCAGTGCTTCACTCTATATTAATGGAACTAATCCAAAACATGAGAAAATGGTAGGTTTTACCCTTGTATAGAAATTACCTGCAAATGAATTCTTAAAAACATAAAATAAACAATGACGATAACATAAAATAAATACACAAATATTTTCCCCTAGATCCCAAAATTGGGACTACCAGATTTATTTTTCATTATGTTCCTTTCAATGTTACAATACATATATATACATGTCGAAGCATTCATAAACCCCAATCCATTAACCCTGGATTAGAACATAACCATAGTTCCCTTGACCAAATCTAGAAAATAACATGGGCAGAAAACCATCATTCCCAAAACCATGTGTGAAACCCATGCATAAAACCATAGGTAGGTTCGACCACCCAATATAGGGTCCAATTTTTTTTCCCGAGGCACTGCCCAAACCTCGTACAGGGGGGGCACACACCTAGTGCAACAAATGGGGGGGGGGGGGGGGGGGTGCACCCCCTTGATACACCCAGTGCAACAAACAGGGGGGCTATCGCCCCCCTTGTGACTCCTCCTCACGTGCGACTAGTCATGGAAAGAATATAACACACACCAAAAATCTCCCACTTGTTGCTGTCTTTTCCACACAGGAGGTCACATGAGAGCTTAGTCATTGGTCTAGCCCTGGAATTCCCATTGTTTCTGTACACCAAGAAAACTTCTCAATGCTCACAAACTTCATCCATGTATCTGTAACATTCTTCAAAGTGTCCACCTTTACCAACAAAACCTTTTTCTCCTCAACCATATCCCTTACAAAGTGATACTAAAAATCAATGTGCTTTGCCTTTGAATGATAAGCAAGGTTATTTGCCAAGAAAATTTCACTTTGGCTATCACAATCTATCCTTATAGCTTGTTGTACTAACCCCATACTTGAACACAATCTCTGCAACCAAACTGCTTCCTTGTTTGCATGAGTGGCTACCATGTATTCTGCCTCTGTATTTGAAAGTGCCACTACAAACAGTCTCTTGCTCATCCAACTGAATTCACCTCCAAATAGGTTAAACACATACCCACTTGTAGATCTTCTATTATCTATATCTCTAGCCTAGTCTGCATTAACAAAGCCACGAATGTCCAAAACTCTGTCCATCCTGGTCTTCCTTGGTAACACATACCATAATCACTAACGCCATGCAAATACCTGAAAGCTAGCTTCACTGTTGTCCAATGCTCCTTCCCTAGTTTTGACATAAACCTGCTCAATACCCCCACTGCATGTGCAATGTCTGGTCTAGTACAGACCATTGCATACATCAGGCTACTGACTACACTTGCGTATGGAACACGGGACATGTCCTCTTTCCTTTCTTGTGTCTTGGGACATTGTTCAATAGATAACTTTACACCTACAAGAATAGGAACCCTCATTGGTTTACTAACATGCATATTAGACCTTTGTAGTATTGTCTCGACATACTTCCTCTGGTTTAACGAGAGCTTCATCTTTGCCTAATATCATTTAATTTCCATGCCCAAAATATAGTTTGTAGCACCAAGATCCTTCATGTCGAATTTAGAGGACAATTGGGTCTTCAAATCTTGGATAATTTCTTTGTCATTTCCAATCAGCAACATATCATCCACATACAAGACCAGATAAATAATACGGTCACAAATTAATTTAAAATACACACAGTGATCTGATTTGTTTCTGGTGAAGCCAAGTCCTCGTATAAATGTATCAAATTTCTGATACCACACCCTTGGTGACTGTTTTAACCCATACAAAGACTTTTTTTAACCTGCATACCAGATCTTTCTTTCCCTTCACCGCAAAACCTTCATGTTGCTTCATGTAGATCTCTTCTTTCAGATCCCCATGAAGAAAAGTTGTCTTCGCATCCATCTATTCTACCTCAAATTAAAAAGCAACAACAACAGATAAAATTAATCTAATAGAAGCTACCTTGGCAACATGAGAAAAAATATCACCAAAATCAATTCCCAGAACTTGTGAATAACCTTTTTCTAGCAACTCATATTTGTATTTCTACAAATTTCCTTCTGCATTCATCTTCTTCTTAAACACCAATTTTCTGCCAATGGATTTCCTTATAGCTAGCAAATCCACCGGATCCCAAGACTCAATTTTTTCCAAATATGCCATTTCATTAACCATGGCCTCTTTCTAGAGTTTTCCATCCTCTGAATCTACTGCCTCCCTGACAGTTCTTGGATCATCATTAGTCATAGATAAAGATTGAACAGAAAGCAGATGGACTATACCTTTCTAGCTGCCTTCTTTCTCGAATTAATCTTCTCACAGCTGGAGTTTGTGGCTCTTCATCTTCTAATTCTTGTTCTGTTGTAGAATCTGATTCTTCCTCCTTTAGCTCAAACTCTATCTTCTTAGGTTCCTTTGGTAGGACTTCATGTTTAGTAACATCTTTCACCTCTCTAAATATCACGTCTCCACTATACACAACGTTCCTTGTTTCTAGGTTCCAAATCTTATAACCTTTTAAACCATCCTTATACCCAATAAAGATGCACCTTTTAGATTTACTATCGAACTTGGTTCTTTTCTCCTTTAGAACATGTACATATGCACTACAACCATATACCATCAAATGTGAAAGATAGGGTTTCTTACCAGTCCATACCTCATGTGGAGACTTATCATCCAATGTTGATGAAGGTGATCTATTAACTAGGTAACATGTAGTCTCCACCGCCTCTGCCCATAATTCTTGTCCTAACCCGACACCAATGAGCATGCTTCTTTCCTTTTCCATCAACGCTCTGTTCATTTTTTCTACAACTCCATTTTTCTGATGTGTGTATGAAGTAGTCTTCTACCATACTATACCACACTTCTTAAATAACTCTTCAAATTCCTTCTTGTTGAACTCTCACCATTATTTGTCCTCAACACCTTTATCTTGTTCTCTGCCTGGTTTTCCACCAGAACCTTAAATTATTTAAACATGTCAAAGACTTCAGATTTCTTCATGAGGAAATATATCCATGTATTCCTTGAGAAGTCATCTATAAATGATACATAGTACACAAACTTACCTAGTGATGGAACCGACACAGGTCCAAACACATCATTGTGCACAAGCTCTAATAACTATTTTGCCCTCTTAGCACTAGAGGGGAAACTCACCCGATTCTTCTTCTCATAGACACAATGTTCACATAAATCTAAATCCATAGAGAAATTATACATACCTTCTACCATACCATTACCATGAAGTATTCAAAGGCCCTTCTCTCGAGTATGTCCAAACCTTTGACGCCATAGCATGGTATTTTCTCTAGAGACCACTAGATTTTCTGCTCCACTTTCAAGAACCATAGAATTGTTCCACCCATCAATAACAATACTACCCAAAAGCTTGTATAGAGTTCCAATCCGAACTCCCCACATCAATACCAGTGCTCCCCAAACCATCTTGTAGGTATCTTTTTCAAACATTGTTTTTACACCTGCAGCATCCATCATACTCACAAAAATCAGATCTCTAGCCAATATAGGAAAATGCAGAACACTCGGAAGTGTTTTAATCCTTCCACCTTGCAACTTCAACTTGAATTTTCCATGTCTGGTGATTCTATCCTTCCTATCATCCCCAACGAAGACATCACCACCATCATATTTTTCATACTCGCAGAACCACTCCCTATGGGAAGTGAAGTGAAAGGATGCACCTTAGTTAATCAAGCATGCCTCCTGATCTACATGTGTATTTGAAGAAGAATCCAAGTACACATCCTCACCTTCATCTGAGGTGGTTTTCTCCTCTGCAGAAGGAGCATCATCAAATCAATTTCCTTTCTCAGGATCATTAGATCTACAATTTTTTTTGAAGTGTCCTTCCTTTTTTCATTTCTAGCACACGTTTACAAGTTTTTTTCCCGAAGATTTAGATCTCCCTCTAGATTTAGATATCCCACTTGAGGACTTATTTTGTTTCTATTCTAGAACTCTCCTCGTACAAACAAAGAATCTCCATTCTGGCCCTCCATATTTTTCTGTCTCATCTCCTCCGACAACAAGGCTTAGACTATTTCATCAAACTTCATTGTAGTTGTATTTCTACATATTGTAACATCCAGACTGTCCCACGAATCTGGCAAAGAACACAACAAACTGATGCACTTATCTTCATCTAATTTTTTTTATATCAATAGATAACAACTGACTTACCATAGTATTAAAGGTGTTTAGATGCTCTGTCATCAAGTCTCAATCCTTCATCCTCAGGTTATACAAGTTTTTCCATAGGAACAATTTGTTCACCAAAGACTTAGATTAGTACAAAGTCCCTAACTTGACCCACAAATCCTTCATCGTAGCTTCCTCTGTTACATTTAACAATACTAAATCTGAGATACACAATCGTAGTTTTCTCTTTGCCTTCCGATCCAACTTTGTCTAGCCTTCATTTGACATTGTGGTTGGTTTAGTACCTAGATCTACCACGATCCACTTATGTTTATCCACCAAAAAATCCTCCATCTTGAGATTCCACAACTCAAATATCTGACCATTAAATTTCTCGATCTCTATCTTTCCACTTCTTGCCATCTTCTTTCATCGCAAGAATCGGTCCCGCAAATCTTCAATTGAATAGGGTCCACCACAAGCCCGAGGAAAACCCCTCAGCAGAAAAGGCATCCCCTTGATGCCAAAAAAACTCTGATACCAAATGTAGGTTTTAACCCTGTATTAAAATTACCTGTAAACGAATTCTTAAAAACAAAAAATAAACAATGACGTGAATATAAAACAAATACATAGAGATTTTCCTCTAGATCCCAAAATCAAGACTACCAGATTGATTTTTCATTATATTCCTTTCAATGTTACAATACACATATATACATGCCGAAGCATTCATAAACCCAAATCCATTAACCTTGGATTAGAACATAACCTTATTTCCCTTAACCCCAATCCATGTGCGCGCAACTAGTCATGGAAAGAATATAACACACACACAACAAAAATGGAAAATCAAGAAACATGGCTAGGAAGCAAAATGCAACAAAGAATAGATGTTGAAATCCTTGTAGTGAGGGATAAGAGCTATAAGAGAAATATACTTGAACAAATTTATGTTGAGATAGAAGACTCACATGTGCAAAAGAGACAAAATGTTCAAAGAGAAAAAGAAGCAGAGGTACAAGTTAATAGTAGAGGGACCCTCAAATAAACCAGGTTTTTAAATGCAGTTGGGAAACCCAAAGTGTGATACCTCTTCTGTTTCCACTAATTTGGCAACATTCTCAATTGAATAAAATCCCTCCACCACAAAAGTGTTACAGAGGAATTATCAATAGATTGAAGAAATAAGTCATAAGGTGAGAATCAACATGGAAACTCAACTAGAAGCACAAGCAACTCCAAATTATCAAACAAGACCAATCTCTTCTATGAATTTAGAAAGAAACCAATTAAAATTGTCCCTCATGCATTGATTTGTTCAGTCTCTTTCTTCAAGACTTGATTTTAAAACATTATATCTATCCATAAATGTAGCTGACATCACACTGCCTGATAAGATTAATTTGCATAGATGTTTTCGCTGCAAAAAACTTCTAAATTTTTTGCTACACTAATTTTGGAGCCTACCTATGAATTTATGATTTGTCATTTCATGTTTCCTCACTGTCACTTCATGATTGGTTGTTGTTGTGCTAAGTGTTTATGATCCGGATTTAAACAGGAACACAACAAAATACAGAGATAACCGTATACTCAAAGATGAAGTGGAAATAATACTTCATTTCATTAATGTAAAATACCGAAATATGCTTACAAACAAAAATGGAAATAAACCATCTAGAATGATGGTAGCTTATCTCTGAGAAGAGATGTGGTGGCTAAATGCCTCTGAATTGTGTTATAATGAGGCTCGAAGGCCTATTTATTGTTGAGAAACAATGGAAAACCCTAAACATCCAAAAACCTAACCCTAGAAGA
>APFE030422231.1:0-35278 GCA_000404065.3 Pinus taeda | reverse complement strand
AAATGAGTTGTACCTGATGAAAAAATATCAATGGAACATATTTACATACCTCCTTCCGGCTTGCTGGGGACCATTAGACCTTTGACTCATGACCTTGCAGTGATTTTTGACCAAAACCCTAGACCTAAGACTTGGGATTTCAAGACAAAAATAAAACAAGTGTAACACAAGCTCATTTAAATGATATGATCTGATCCAGCAAAGCCAAGAAGGGAACAAGGACCAGCTGCTCCATCAGTTTTATGGCATGCCTAATGGGATGCAAAACTGATACTGATGAGACACCTACCTATGCACATGCAAAGAGCTTTTGATCACCGATGGAGGGCTCAAGACCGACACTAACACACTTCATGGAACCTTTACCATACTTTTACCCAAAATTTTGGGCTTTGGGCCCCAAAACCCTTATGCGGGGGATCCGCTACCCAACAGGAATCCAATCCATCTGAAATGATGGGTTTGTTGAGTCTTGGTCTACAACTAAAGGTACTACAAGGGCTGATGAACCATAAAAATAATGGTATCCTTGCTGATTAGGTAGTGTTTCCACTTCTTTACACTTTGAACCAAGTCATACAACTCCTTGTCATATGTGGGATAATTCACAACAACCTCGGAGAAAGTATCTGAATGGTAACATACAAGCTTCCTTTGCTACATCAATAAAGTGCCCATGGCATATCTGGTGGCATCCATTTCAACCTCAAAGGCTATGGAAGGTCTGGTAAGGCTAGCATTGGTGTTTTGTTGATCTTCTCTTTCAACACGTCGAAGGATTTATGTTGTTTTCATCCCCACTAAAAGGCCTGCTTCACACTTTTCAATGTGTGTAAGGGGTTTACGATAACAGAGAAGTTCACAATGAATCTTCTCCAATATTTTATTGCACCCAAAAAGCTTCAGACCTTTGTAACATTTGTGGCCTCAGGCCACTTCATAAACACATCTACTTTAGAGGGATCGATTTTCAATTGCCCATTACCGACTATGTGACCTAAATAAATGAGAAAGGTCTTCCCAAACTCACACTTTGACAACATTACATATAGTTTTTCATTTTTTATAACATTAAGAACTTTCTTCACATGACATATATGTTCATCCCATCTCCTACTATAAAAAACAATATCATCCAAATATACAAGCACAAAATTATCAAGAAAAAGCCTAAACAGATCATTCATTACCCTCATAAACATGGTTAGGGCATTGCATAGTCTGAATAACATCACCATCCATTTGAAGAACCCCTATTTGGTTTTGGATGCAATCTTCCAAACATCTTGTTTTGCAACTCTAACCTGGTGATATCCACTATGCAAATCTAGTTTTGTAAAGTAGACAACATTTTTCAACTGATCTTAATTCATCAATTTCAGGGAGAGGGTATCAATTCTTCACTGTAATTTTGTTTAGTGCCCTGTAGTCTATGCAAATTCTTCATGTGTGATCCAAACTTAAACAGGAACGCAACAAACTGCAGAGATAACCATATACACAAAGATGCAATGGAAATAATACTTCATTTCATTAATGGAAAATACTGAAATATGCTTACAACCAGAAATGGAAATAAACCAGCTAGGGCGATGGCAGCTTGTCTCTGAGAAGAGATGTGTGGCTACATGCCTCTGAACTGTGTTACAATGAGGCTCGAAGGCCTATTTATTGTTGAGAAACAATGGAAAAACCCTTCACATTCCAAAACCTAACCCTGGAAGATGAAACGCCAAATTGTGGGCCCCGTTTGGGTAAATTGGTACATCAACTTCCCGGGGTCGTAACTTTGGCATACGATCTCCATTTGACGCACACATTATCTCGTTAGAAAGATCTATCTGAGAACTACAACTTTTAGAAGAGAAACATCAATCCATGGACCCATGTTGCTCCTAGTTTTGACAAAAAACGTCATTTAGGGCCTCAAAATGACTTCGGAAGTTCAGGACCTGAAAAATTGCTAAAAATAGTAAACTATGCTACAATTAAGGAAATTGAAATGCTGAAAGAAAAAATGGTGGGGGTCCAAGTGGACTTGGCAGGTGGCCACCAATATCCACCTGGATCAGTTTAAGTCTTATGCTGAGATTCTAACTATCAAAACCACTTTCTTAAACATGTTCAATCCTTAATGTATCCATAAGCACACCCCTTTCTAGAAATCTCAGTAACCAATGTCTATCCTTGAGAATAGTCATTGCGTGGTTCTTGAAAGTAAGGCTTGCACAGTCTCTAGGATCAATTCCTACACAATGTTTAGTTACAATCTTTGTGTAGTCCCTGTGGACAATGACTTCACAATACATAGAGATAGTACACTATGTAATCTATGCTAAAAGTCAGTGCATAATATCACTTGATAATATTTCTCTCACTCTTGGTTGTGTTGTATCTTCATTTCAGTGAGCTTTCTAAACTGTCACTTTTATGCACCTTCGCTTTCGCAAGTGTCACTTTCACTTTCGTGATTTTCATTTTTACTTGCTTTCACTATCACAAGTGTCTATTTTTCTTTCTCTTTGCTTTAACACGTGGCACTTTCACTTTCTTTAGATTTTGAAAGTTGCATTTTCAATTTTTCTTATGGTTGCAAATGTCGCTTTTGATTGTTTTAACTCCTACATATGTCGCACTTTGGTGCATCACTAGAGGAAAATCTAGTGAAATATTCTACATTAACTGATCATATACATCATAATAATATGCGGTAGACACTCTCCCACAACTTAACACACTTTCTGCTTGCAGTCAATGTTAGGTCCCTACAATACTAGTGATTCCCCCATTACTATTGTCATTGTATCCCTTATTGTTATTGTTGTGCCCCTATTGTCCCCTATTGTTATTTTTGTGCCCTTATATTATTATTGTTAGGTCGACATTGGTTATATTGTGACCCCTTAGACTCCTATATATAGAAAGGAGGTTTTTTCATTTGTATCATCCAAGAATTGTTCATTTGTGTAATGTAAAGGAGGTTGCCCCCTCGAAGAGGCTGGTTTCTAAGTTGTTGATCTATCTTTTCTATCTTTTTATGAGCTGGTTTCATAACATTTGGTATCAGAGCTTTGATTCTAGGGTTTCGCTGCTCCAAATAGGTCATCGTGGAATTTTCGCTATAAGTTTTTCGTTACGAAGTTTCAGAAGTGAAAAAAAAACCCATTTGAGAAGAAATTAGTCTAAACCTTGAGTCCAAATTTTAGATCTTTTCTCGTGACATTTTCGGAGTTATGATTTAAGGAAGTTAGGGTTTTGGCAAGCTCTAGAATTTCATCTCAAATAGGTCATCGTGGAAGTTTCACTATAATTTTTTTTCTACGAAGGTTCAAACTCTGAAATTAAAACCCATTTGAGCCAAAATCTTGGTGAAGCTCGGGTTTTAATTTCATATCTTGTCTTGCTATATTTTTGGAGATATAATTTGAGGAAGTTAGGGTTTTTGTAGACTCTCGAATTACATTCTAAATAGGTGACCTTGGGAAAATCATCATAACTTTCTCTCTAAGCATCAAATTGAAATTTCGTAAGAAGCTACAGAAATAGGACAGACTTTATTTTTCTTTGTATTGTTTTTAGGTCCGAAGGTCGATACAGTAAAACATGGCACTTAATACAAGTTTTCTCTATTGAACAAGTATATAAGAAGGTCATCATGGGAGGTGGGGCATAAATCTTTCTTGGAGAATCCAATTTCGATCAGACTAGTGGCATTAGAAAGAGGGCACAGAGAGATACTATAGGTTGCAATTTCAAACCTTGGAGATCCAAAATTAGAGAGTTACAGTCATTCAATATCGAGCTCCTAGAAAGTGAAAAAAGTAATTGATGCCCCGAAGAAAGAAAATGGAAACACCTAGTAAGCAACCTGGAAGCTCTAGCATGACTCATGAAGAAGAGGAAGAAATGCAATATGATATATCAAAATTACGAGAACAAGTGCAACAAATTTCACTCACACAAAAAGTGACAAAAGCTAAGATGGATGGTTTGAAGAAAGACGTAGAAGCTAAGATGGATGGTTTAAAGAAAGGTGTAGAAGCTAAGATGAATGACGTGTAAGCTAAGATGGATGGTGTGGAAGCTAAGATGGATGGCATGGAAGCTAAGATGGATGATTTAAAGAAAGGCGTGGAAGGTAAGATGGAAGATTTGACAAAAATTATACAAGAAATGATTACTAATGGCGAAAGAGTAGTAAAGGAAACTCATGATGAGAAGAAAATAAATGTTAATCATGATTTCATAGACTCTAACGTTGGATCAAAGAACCACCATGTTCCAAAGATTGATATGAGGAAGTTTGATGGCAAGGATCCCGCAACATGGATACTACAGGTGGAGCAATTTTTCGATCTCCATAATGTCCAAAACACACAAAAGGTACACATTGCAACTTTATATTTGGAACCAAATCAGTTTGTATGGTATCAATGGCTTTGCTCTCATAAACAAATTGTCACTTGTGATATTTTTATAGATGAAATGATAACACATTATGAGGATACAAAAAGAAACACTTTTTTAAGCCAACTGATAAATCTCAAACAAAAGGGTTCAATTATGGAGCACATTGAGGACTTCCAAAAATTGAATATAAGGGTAAAAGATATTCCAGAGGAGCATAGGATTGGTGTGTTCATAGGGATTTTAAAGCATAACATCCAACATGAGTTTCGCCTTTGGGAACTTGATTCATTGGAGAAGGCATTCAGGTTGGCAAGAAAAATGGAAAGAAAAATTATGGGCAACAAGGAAGCCTACCACTCACAATCATAAAGATGGAAGTTTTGTTTCCCCTAGCCATCCACAACCTAAAAGGTTGACACCACAACAATTGGAAGAAAAAAGAGCAAAAGGGCTTTGTTACAGTTGTCACAACAAATACACTAAAGGTCATAAGTGTGTTGAGAATAAATTATTTTACATAGATTGCGAAGAGGAGGAAGAAAAGGAACAAGAAACATCAAAAGAAGAGGATATAGACTATGAAAAAACCCTTGAGAAAGAAGAAATGAATCCGACCATATCTTGTAATGCATTGGCTAGAATTACCACTCCTCAAACTATCAAGATAGAAGGGCATATCAATAAGAAAAAGGTAATAGTGTTGATTGATTTGGGCAGTACCCATAATTTTATTCATTGTAAGATAGCCAAGGAATTGAATTGCTTCCTATATCCAACACCAAAGTATCAAGTGATGGTTGCAAGTGGAGGAACCATAACTTGCTCAGGAAATTTCCATAATATCAAGCTATCCATGGGAGAATATGTATTTAATAGCCCAATGCTTTCCATTCCAATGGGTGGTGCTGATGCTGTACTAGGAGTCTAATGGCTACAATCCTTGGGTACAATAACTTTTAATTTTCAAGAACTTTGCATGAAATTTTCTTCAGAAGGATAGGAAGTTGAATTAAGGGGTATCGCAGGGAAACCGGGACGGATAATCATCTCTTATGGAATGACAAAGATTCCAAAGAAAGAACAACGAGGCATAATTGCACAATTATGTTCACTAGAGGTTCCCACGTTGAAATCATTTATTTCTCCATATCTCCAAAAAGTCTTGGACAATCATTCCAAGGTATTTGAGACTCCCAAAGGCCTCGCACCTATTCGTGATCATGATCATGCTATTCATTTGATTCCAAGAAGTGTTCTTCCAAACATCAAGCCTTACAGATATCCATATGCCCAAAAGAGTGAAATTGAACATATGGTTGCATAAATGCTAGAGGCTAGTATAATTCAACTTAGTCAGTTCTTTCTCTGCTCCAGTAGTATTGGTTCACAAGAAAGATGGATCATGGTGCATGTGTCCAGATTATAGGGAGCTCAACAAGCTCATTATTAAAGATAAATTTCCCATTCCTGTCATTGATGAATTATTTGATGAATTGCATTGATCAATTTACTTCACCAAGTTGGATCTTCATTCAGGATATCATCAAATCAGAATGAAGATTGAAGACATTCCAAAAAGAACATTTAGAACTCATGAGGGTCATTATGAATTTTTGGTCATGCCTTTTGGGCTTACCAATGCACCTTCTACATTTCAAGGTTTGATGAATTCCATTTTCAAACCCTTCCTTGGAAAATTTGTGTTAGTATTTTTTGATGATATACTAATCTACATCAAGTCTTGGAAGGGTCATGTTCAACATGTTGACATGGTGCTCAAACTGTTGGAGGAGAAATAATTATATGCAAAAAGCTCCAAATGTTACTTTGGAGTACAAGAGGTGGAATATCTAGGTCATATTATATCTCGTGAAGGTGTTAAGGTAGACCTTAGCAAAATTAAAACCATTAAGGAATGGAAAATCCCCACATCCATAAAGCATCTACGAGTATTTCTCGGGTTGACAGGGTATTATCGCAAGTTTGTTAAGACTTATGGGAAAATAGCATCACCTCTAACAACATTATTGAAGAAAGATGCATTTTCATGGAATCCAGAAGCAACGAAGGCCTTTGAACATCTTAAAGAGGCAATATGCCAGGAACCGGTCTTAGCTACACTGGACTTCAAAAAAACCTTTATTGTGGAATCTGATGCCTCAAGAAATGGAATTGGTGTTGTTTTAATGCAAGAAGAAAGACCCATTACTTTCGAAAGTCGTCTAATCAAAGGAAAATATTTACACAAAGATATTTATGAGAAGGAAATGTTGGCAATACTACATGCACTAAGAAATGACGACCCTACCTAATGGGAAGACACTTCAAGGTAAAAACATATCATGATAGTCTTAAATACTTTTTAGAACAAATATTATCTTAAGAAGAGCAACAAAAATGGGTCATAAAGATGTTGGGTTATGACTTTAAAATCATCTACAAAAAAGGGAAGCAAAATGTTGCGGTAGATGCACTCTCAAGAAATGATGAGTATGTGGAAGAATTTCTTTGCGCCATTTCTATTATCCAATGAGATTGGATAAACAAAGCAAGGGATGCATAGAAGAATGACGAAGAAGTGTGGTACTCATTCAAAAGATACAACAAGATTCCAGTACATATGATACATTTAGCTAGAAAAATGATTTGTTATGGTACAAAGATCGGTTATACCTATGTAAGAATTCCTAACTCGAACAAAATATTCTTAGGGAATTGCACAACTCTCCCTTAGGAGGGATTTCTGGATCTCTAAAAACTTACCACAAGGTTAAGAAGGAATTTTTTTGGGATGGCTTTAAATCGGATATTCAAAATTTTGTGACGGAATGTTTGGTTTGCCAACAAAATAAAGTCAAAACAATTAAGACCCTAGGTCTATTACAGCGTTTATCCATTCCAAGCCAACGTTGGGAGGAGGTTTCAATGGATTTTATCACAGTTTACCCAAGTCTGAAGGAAAGAGTGTTATCATGGTGGTAGTTGACAGACTTACCAAGTATGCACACTTTTGTGCATTATCACATCCATTTAAAGCCAGAACAGTTTCTACTGCATTTATGGAAACAATTCAAAAGCTACATGGAAACCCAAAGATTATTGTAAGTGACAGAGATCCCATTTTCACTGGAAATTTTTGGAAAAAATTATTTTCTTGTCTTGGTACCCAGTTAGCTCATAGCTCATCTTATCATCCTCAATTTGATGGGCAAACTGAGATAGTAAACAAATGTTTGGAAGGATATCTTCGTTGCTTTGTATCTGATAAACAGACACAATGGGTCAAATGGTTGCCTCTGGCTAAATGGTGGTATAACATTTCCTTCCATACAGCAACAAAAATGACCCCATTTATGGCACTTTATGGATATTATCCACCATCCATCACATCATATTTAAGAGAAAATTCTAAGGTTCAAGCAGTGGAACATCACATCAAACATCAACAACAAGTCCTCTAACTCTTAAAGGATAACCTCGTGTTGGCACATAATAGAATGAAACAACAGACATATCAACATTGCATCGAAAGAAGTTTTGATGTAGGTGACTGGGTATTCCTACGGCTACAACCATATAAGAAAATGTCCCTCAAGCCAGCTAAGAAGGATAATAAATTATCACCAAAGTATTATGGTCCATACAAGGTGTTGCAAAAGATTGGTACTATGGCATACAAATTGGAGCTTCCAGCAGCCTCTTGATTGCACCCAGTTTTCCATGTTTCATGTTTAAAGAAGGTTATAGGCGACAATCTCCCAGTTCAAACAATATTGCTAGAACTTGATGAGGAAGGAAAAATTATATTGGAACCGGAAGCAGTCACAGAAACAAGAACTCGATAGCTACGAAATTGGTCAATTTCAGAGTATCTTATCAAGTGGAAGAACTTATCTGCTGAAGATTCTACATGGGAGGATGCGAATTTTATACAGAAGCATCTAGAACTACTCAAGAGTTGAGGACAACACTTTTTTAAGGAGAGGGGCATGTTGGGTCCCTATAATACTAGTGATTACCCCATTACTATTGTAATTGTACCCCTTAATAATATTGTTGTGCCCCTGTTGTCCCCATATTTTTATTACTGTGCCCCATAGAATCCCTCTATTGTTATTTTTGTGGCTTTATATTATTATTGTTAGGTCGGCTAGGTTATATTGTGATTCCTTAGACTCCTATATATAGAAAGGAGGTTTTGTAATTTGTATCATTGAAGAATTATTCATTTATGTAATGTAAAGGAGGTTGGCCACTCGAAGAGGCTGAATTCTAAGGCGTTGATCTATCTTTTCTTGCGTTGGTTTCATAACAATCTTCCTTATCTTCTCAACAAATTTTGTAACTCTCAAGGCATTCCTTGTAACATACCCCCTCACTCCTCCTTGCTATCCATGTGCCATATCCAAAGGTGAAGGTGGCAGATAACCTACACAAGTTTCAAATGGGGACTTCTAGTAGAAGTGTGGATTGTTCTATTATAAGAGTGTTGTATATATACCATATTTTCATCCTAGACCATCATATGCTTCTGATTGTAACCCCTAAAAAGATACTCCAATGTCCTATTGACTAATTTTTTATCCCCATTTGTCTATGGATGAAATGTTTTATACCTCTTTAAATTTATGTTCAACTTCTCTCATAATCTAGTCCAAAATACATTAAGAAATATTGTGTCCTTACCTGAAAATTGCTTCCTAGTATCCCAAAGTGCACCCAAGCTTGTTCAATGAACAAGTTCATTGTTTCTTGGCCTTCCTGATTGTTGGTAAACCTCCCAAAAACTCCATAGAAATTCTTACCCAAGAATGAGTGTGTATAGCCAAGGGATGATATAGACTCTACTTCCTATTACTAGGCTTGTTGTTAGAACAAAGTACACATCTTCTTATGAAACTAGCTACATGTTCTTGCATCTTGTGCCAATAAGCATTAATATACAAGTTGGCCATTGCCTTCCATATACCAAAGTGTCCCGCAACATTTAAGGTGTGATCCTCTCTAATCATCTTCAATCACTCACCTTTAACAACACATAACTTATTAAACGTATAGAGTAACTCATCCTAGAAATGGTAGCCAATTGTTCTATCACCATCGTGCACATATATTTGGCTCCACAACTATTCAAACACTTCTTGAAATTCCCCATCCTATGAATATGCCTCTCTATAATCATCATGGGTGATTGGATTCATGTGCATAAAATTTCCCAAAGTTGTGATATTTGATGTAGGTGGCCTTGAAATCACGTCAACAAACTTTTTTGTGTTGCCCCTATTATACAATTACTAAATGAAACTTTGTAAAAACTTCATCCACATATAACATTTGGTGTGTTGTAGCTTACTTAGGGCATGCAAGAAATGTAATGGCTAGTGATCTATGTGGATTACTATCTCCTTTCCCATCAAATAGTGTTTCTACTTCTTCACATATTGCACTAGGGCATGGAGCTCCTTGTCATAAGTAGGTTAGTTAAAAATTGCTCATAAAATACTTTAGAATGGTAGCATATAAGCCCTTAGCCCTACATCAAAATCACTCCCATTGCATTCCCACTCGTATCTATCTCTACTTCGAAGATATGTTGCAAGTTTGATAATGCTAGAAATAGTGCTTGACTGATATTATTTTTTAAGTCCTCAAAGGTAATATGTTGACAATTTCCCCACTAGAAACTCTTTCCACTTGCTATTATGTTGTGGAGTGATGGTGCTACTATTGAAAATGGGGTTATGAATTTCCTCAAGTGTTGTGCTTCCTAATGCAACTCATGACCTCAGAAACATTAGTAGGAATCACGCACTTCATGATGGCCTTCATATTGACAAGATCTATCTTCAACTCTCATCCACCTATCACATACCCTAGATACACCAAATATTTTCATGTAAACTCACACTTATTTATATCTACCAACAATTAGTGCTTCTTGAAGTCTCTAGCACATGCGTCAAATGTGATATGTGCTCCTCCTAGGTAACATTGTATACTAATATATCGTTTAAATTGACAATAACAAATGAATCTATAAGAGGGAATAATATATCATTCACTAACCTCAAAAGTGTAGCTGGTGCATTACATAGGCCAAACAACATCACTAACCACTCATGCAAACCTTGCTTGGTTTTGAAGTTAGCTATCTAGGTATCTTCTTCTTTTATTCAAACCTGATATCTAGGCTTTAAGTCCAGCTTGGTGAAGTATTTCCATTGTTGCAAATTATCCAAGATACCATATATCCTTCACAAGGGGTACCTATTCTTACACATCATTTTATTTAACACCCTGTAATCTATACACATTGGTCAAGTCCCATCCTTCTTTGGCACAATGATGATGGATAACCCACATGGTGATGTACCTGTCTGAATGACAACATGTTCCAATAGCTATTGCAACTTCTTCTTTACGTCACTTGCTTCTATAACATACTACATTTACAACTAATGTTTGGTAATGGGAAGTCTAGCAATAACTGGATCTTGTGCTCAACTTCCCTCTTGGATGGTAGCCCCTAGGCTTCTAGATAATATTATTCTATGCCTATAACAACTATTATAATTATTGTTTCTCTCACTAACTCTTATGCAGACTAATTTTCTCTTAAAAATAGTAAAACATAATTCTTGCTATCACTAGTCACTTTCTTGGTTTGGTTGACCCTTATTGGTGAAATTTTCAACTTGCCTTTATGTGCATTGATGACGAATGATTTCCCATCCTTGAAGAGACAATATTGGTTGGATATCTGGATGAAGATTGCATCCTACATGTATATATAGGGACATTCAAATGCCACTTCACATACATCAAGGGGAGCTACATCTAGTTCTACTTCATCAATAAAATTGACACTAATATCAAATCTAAATTCCTTCATCCTTATTTACCCATCTCAATGGATATGGGCTTGGATGAATCATATCCCAATGGATATGGGCTTGGTTGATATGGGCATGTCAATTATCATATATTTCAAAGGAAGGTAGGAATTTTCTTTTTTTTGGTGATAAATTAAAGTGGTTGGTATGCCATCACGTGTTTGTATGTGGGTAAAAATTGTATGCCAATAATATCCCGCATCTAGGATTTTATGGGTTGTTGTCCAAACTATGAACTTCCCTCCACTAAATCTTGCATGAAACTCCATGATTAACCTTTAACAAAGTTTCCAATAAAATGAGAACTATATCAAGTTCTCACTATTTAGAGGTAGCATAAAATCATCTAATTTTGAAAAATGTTGATTTAGAATTCACCTTTTTTTTAGAGCATATTTTTTACATTTTAAATTTTCTTATGTACCAAGTATGAACAATTTTTTAAAGATATTAGTGATTTTCATAATGATTTCAAAAAGCACTGATGCAACATCAACCCCTTTTAGCAATTTAACAATTTTTGAAGTAGTTGTCTTCTTCTTCTTCCCTAAGATATTTTCAGGTTTGTGTTTTTCTCTTTTTCTTTTCATTTTTTTTTGTAATGAAGTCTTCATGTTTTTGCATAGTTAAAAAAAAGGTCAATATTTTAAAGTTAAGATTTTCTATATATTTATGTATTGTTAATTAATATTTCAATATACATCAAATAATTGTCACTAAGAAAACAATAATTTTAAACATTTGACAAAAAACACACCTTTTTTTTCACTGAAACGGGTATGGTTTATTAATTTGAAGAATAGATTGGACTTACGCCATGGCAGCCGTCAATACATTACTTCTATTTATGTTTCTTACACTGTTACAATATTCAGGATCCTCATGGATTACAAGGGTGAATAGAGCTTTCGCTGTTTATGAGGAGTTGTCCTTTCCCAAGCATGCAGCCTTTGTTCGCCATCAGGTCTGCTTCATTGTTCAGGCTTCTGAGAATATGGAGGAATTTGTAGGAATCGAAGTCCAGCAAGACTCTCTTTAGTCTGTTCAGAGATTTGTTGAGACTTGCATTGTTAAACAGTTTTCCCGTGTTTAAATTCTTTATTAAGATCTCTGAGTCTCCAAAGGCTTGGAATTCTTTGTCACCTCTATCTCTGGCTATTTGACAAGCTTTAAGGAGACCTTGGATCTTTGCCTGATTGTTGGTTTTCTGCCCGATGCCCCAGCAAAAGTTGTCCCTTATTGTGCCATCCGGGGCATAGATGACCCCTCCAGCTCCTGTTGTCCCATGGTTGCCTTTGGAGGCTCCATCAAAGAAAATCGTGGTTATTTTTTGTTGTCGCCACCATTCTTGGAAGTTGACTTCAGAGTCTCTTTTGTGCCATTCTAGATTCACTGAATGAGGGGCTGTTAACTGCTTCCGAGAATGGGGGGAGAGGGGGCCCAGCCACTTCTCTTCTTCGGGGAGAAGCAAAGAGTCTTCTGGAAAATATTGTTGTTGGACTGCTTCAAGGAGAAGGGATTTGGCCTTTGCCACTGCCAAGAAAGGAGCTTGTAGCTTGTCATTGAATATCAAGTCATTCCAGGTCAACCAGATCTACCAGCATACAAACTTGGGGATAGCGTTCCAAACTTTTCTCCAAATAGACTTGCTGGGTATTTTGGTGGGGTAGCATTGATTCCATGAGTCAAATAGATTAGCAACAGAGTTCTGAGAGGGGACTGGGATTTGTAGCTCTTGTAGGGTGAGACCCCATACTTCTTTGGCAAACTTGCATTCCATAAAGAGTTGCCTGGCTATTTCTGAGCTACTTCTACACAGCTCGCATCTATATGGCCCAGCTATGCTTTTTTTCATTAGATTATCTCTAGTTAACAACTTGTTGTGGACTAGCGTCCAAAAGAAGAAGTTTACTTTGGGTAGAGCTAGCGGTTCACAAACTTTCTTCTAAAATTCCGACGGTTTACTGTTGTTCCTATTTGGTTGAAGGGAATTATAAGCTGCAGTTGTTGTATAAGTTCCAGATCACCCCCATCCCCAGCTATCTTTCATCTTTCTGCTCACTGGGGCCGCTTCCTCTAACAGTTCTTCAAGGACACACTTTTGCTGGTTTAGCCGCTCTAGAACTCCAAAGAAGTCCGAGCCTTGCCAATCATCATGGCAATCCCAATTTGACAAATCATAAAGACTATTTATTCCTGCGCATTCAAGCCAGTTTTTAGCTCTGCAATTTCATCTATTTCCGCGAGGGGGTCACGATTCATTATTCTGTCGTGCCACAAATTTATATGTTTGCCACTCCCTGGGATCCTGTATGCCTTGCGTATGTAGAAATTCAAAGTTTTACTACATAATTTCCAGGCCTGGGAGCTGTTATTTGTTTGGGCTGTCTGAATACTTCTAAGCGGCACCTTTTGAGTGTATTTTGATTTCAGCATGTGGCAGACAGGGTGTTTGGGTTCTTTGAAAAGTTTCCATATAATTTTTCCTCCCAACGCTAGGTTGGCTAATGCTGGGTCACAAATTTGGAGACCTCCTTCAAAAATTGGGCGCTTGACCACGTCCCATTTCACTAAATGGAATTTGTTTTGATTTCCTTCCCCCCCCAGCTAGAGGAAGTCCCGGAGAATTTTAGAGATTTGGTCTGTTACACCTTTTGGGGCGAGAAGGAAGGTTGCTTGGTAGATTGGGAGCGCCGATAAGAAAGCCTTGATCAGGATGAATTTGCCTGCTTTTGTGAGCCAATATCCTCTCCAAAGTGTAATTTTTGTTTTGATTTTGCTGATGATTTCAAACCACAGCGACCTCTTGTTGAAGCCATTTGTGATGGGGAGACCAAGGTATTTAATTTTTTCCCATTGAGCATATCCTTTAAAGCCAAGCAGATTGGAGATGCTTGTGAGCTCTTGCTGCCCAACGTTCCAGCTATAAAATTCACTTTTTTTTCATTAATAGAGGCTCCCGAGACCCTGCAATAGCAATTTAGAATAGAGTCAAAGGCTTTGGCTATTCTGACAGAGGCACCTCCCAAGAGGAGAGAGTCGTCCACAAAGAGAGCGTGGTTCTGAGTTGGAGAAGAAAGGGAGGGTTTGAGGCCAGGCAGAGACCCTGATACTTTTTTAGCTGACAACTTTCTATTAAGGGAGTTCGCCATCAGGATGTACAGGAAGGGAGAGAGCAGGCATCCTTGCTTGAGACCTCTTTGATCTTGGAAAAAAGAGGTAGTTTGATCGTTAACAATAGGGGAAATCCAGGGGTTATGAGTGCAGGCAGTGATAAGATTGACAAAATGGGGGGATAAGCCATAGGAGAGGAGGACTTTGTAAAGGAAGGAGCGGTTGACTCGGTCAAAGGCATTGGCCATGTCAAGTTTTATCAGCATACCTTTTTCTTTATGCTGATTGCTTGAGTGGATTATCTCCTGCATATGGATGACATTATCCAAGATGTGCCTGCCTTCAACAAAGCCACCTTGATTGCTGGAGATTAGCCTGTTGAGTAGTGGCTTGATCCTGTTGGCTAGAAGCTTTGCCATAATTTTATATGAGGCGTTACAGAGTGATATTGGCCTGAATCTAGCGAATGTTTCTAGATTAGTTTCTTTTGGGATGAGGGCGAGATAGGTGGAATTGGTTCCTCCCCCTACCTTGGCTTTTCCCATGAATCCTTTTATCATCTTTAAGAGATCAGTTTTGATAATGTCCCAGCAGGTCTTATAAAAGTGTATGGTGAATTCGTCAGGCCCAGGGGCCTTATCCAAATCCATAGACCAAATGACTTTGCTGACTTCTTCTTCAGTGATGGGGTTTATGAGAACGGAATTGTCTTCAGGGCTGACCATAAGAGGGATGTTGGAGAGGAGGTCAACAATTTCCTCCTCATTGATATGGTTCCCTGCGGTGTAGAGCTGTCTAAAATGTCTTTCGGCTACATCTTTTATCTGGCTAAACCCTTTGTAGAACTGCTCCTCTATGGTTGTTATTTCAGAAATATGGTTTCTGGAGAGTCTTGCTCGATATTGGCGATGGAAGAAGGTGGTGTTCCGGTCACCAGCGTTTAGCCATAGACTTCGAGATTTGATTCACCAGTACTCTTCCTCCATCCGGAAAGATTGATATGTTGAGCATTGAGTTTTAACTTATTTGTCAAGGAGTGTTGGGGTAATATCTCTTATTTCCATTTCTACTTGCAGAGCCTCTAGGGACTGAACAGTTTCTTTTCTTTGGCTAGTTGGATTTGGGACAGATTTCTTTATCCAATCCTTTAGGGCTTGCTTTGTGGCTTTGAGCTTTTGTTCCCACATGTAACTGGAGGACCCAGTGACTGGTTTTGCCCATGCGGTTTTCACTGTATCTATGAAGCCTTCCCTTTCTATCCACAAAAAACACACCCTTTGAATATATATATAATATAATAAATACACATTTTGAGACATTTTTTCTAAAAATAACATGTCAAGTAAATTACTTTTATGGGAAAATTTTAAGGTCCATTGAAGTTATATGTGCGTATGTAGCCATAAACACACAACTCACAGGTTTTGAAACAGTGTGTGGTTACAAAGGAGAAATGGATTTTCTGGTTCTATTTATATTGCTTCTATGTATGCCTGCCTTTATACTGTATCCATTTCTCAACCCATACCTATCATTAGGAAGATGATTAGACAACTACGCATTTTTGGTCGTGGTATTTCTGATTTTATTCACCTGATTCCATTGCCACTTTGACCAAGTTAACCTATTTAGATCTATCTAATAACACTATCATTAAGACACCTAAAATCACTGCTAATTTGACCAAATTAACACATTTAGACCTGTCTTTCAATAATTTCACTAAAATTCCAAAAGGCATTGCCAATTTGGACAACTTAATCTTCATATATCT
The DNA here is from genome assembly GCA_000404065.3 of Pinus taeda. NCBI lineage: Eukaryota > Viridiplantae > Streptophyta > Pinopsida > Pinales > Pinaceae > Pinus > Pinus taeda. The sequence goes on along the minus strand of APFE030422231.1, from coordinate 19,087 downwards.
TTCTAAAAATAAACTTCCTAACAACCAATTTGGACAGCTTAATCTTCTTATATCTTTCTAAATATAAACTGACTAACAACATATTTAAAACTATTCTCAATTTGACCCAATTGACTGAATTATATCTTTCTTCAACCATGTTAACTTGTAATATTCCTATACGCTTTTCAATTTGATTCAATATCTTTCTTCAACCATGTTAACTTGTAACATTCCTATAGCACTTTTCAATTTGAGTCAATTGTTTGCATTAGGTTTGAGTAATAATAAGTTCAATGAGGCATTCGTAAATCCATTTAAAGAAGTTTTAATTTTTTTTATCTCACAAACAACAATATCACGGGGCCATTTCCAAGAGCTATAATAAATATTCAATCGTTGCAGCATTTATAATAAAACTCAAATACTCAAATTACTAAGCTAAACTCTCTCCAACATCCAATGGCCAAACAACCTCAAATTACCAAATATTTGTAGAAGTTTGTATGTTTTTTTCAATAATACATCTAAATATTTATGAAATATGCATTGAATGTCCCATATTATTAATGCTAAATACCCAACTTAACCTTATAGATGAAAATCGATTATTTTAAAATTAGTTATTTTTCATATAATTTTAAAATTTTTATTTTTTAAAAATAATTTCTAAATTTTTTAAAAATATATAAATCCCTTAAAAGCAAAGGAAATTTCAATTTTAATTTCCAGAGATATATATATATATTTGACCAATTCGGTTGCTGGTTGTATTCAAAAAAGGATAAGGAGGCTAAGCTCCAGTATTACAAGAGTAAGGCTGACAAGATGAGCTTGCAACTAGATTACATTAAAACATTATGCTAAATTGCTTTCATTTTCAACTTGAAGAGTACTAACATAGGAATAGATTCGGACAAACTGAAAAAGAAGTAAGCAAAATTTATAAGACATCCTAGTCTATACTTATTTGACTGATCTGTTGTGTAGTGGAATCCTCCAGATGGTTATCAGCTTCAGCGATCTTTATGCTAGAGGAAATACGATGAAGGAATAGGTTTAGATTGGCTTCATATTTAGCAGTGATTATCTTGGTGGCGGAATCAATTTTCTCATCCAAGAGGCATTGATGTGTTTTGATTTGCTCAAGTTCTTCCTGCAAGTCACGACAGTGAAGACAATCTTCACTGTGGGCCATCTGGAGGTCCTCGGCTCTGTCCTGAAGAAACGCTAAAATACTGCTCCAACAAGCTGAAATAGTCGTGGCTGTAAAAACCAAACAAGGGATCTGTAGAACAGGGAAGAGAGAGTTGTGAAGGCTCAGAGAATCGAGAGCAGGGCGGCAAGGAATTCCAAAAAAAAATAAATTTTGATGCAAAATCATATAATGAGGAGGGATGATTATAGGAGATTAGATTATGAAGAAGGGAAGAGGCGATCCTTGGCAACACAGGCTCGAATAGAAGCACTTTGAAAAGAGGAGGGATAGAAAAAAAGAGAGGAAAGAACATAGGCCATCGACTCTCAGGGAGAGTAGAAGTATAGGATCGGGCAAGGAAGGGACTGCATAAGGATGAGAAAGAAATGGGGGAAAAAGGCACTGTCACTGAAAAAGAGCACTGAGAGACAACTGTGATCCAAGATAATCGCGAGAGCAGTGGAACGAGCGAAGTTGGGAAGGGAGGCTTAGAAATAAAGAGGATGCACCCTGGTATAAGAAGCAAATTAGCAGTGAGGCATGAAGGACTGGATCATGTGGAGAGAACTGAGGTGATCATGGGTTCCATGAGGCCAACATGGATTCAAAAGATCTGAGGATTCTGCAGGGAGAAGTGGGAGGATTTCTGGCGGCGTGGAGCAGATAACTTCGGGATTGTTTTGGATTTGGCTAGGGTACGCCTTGAGAAAAATGTGAGTCAGTAGATATGATAAAGTGTCACAAGTCATGGGAATCATGGAAGAAATTGAATTAGATCCCCATTGTTACAGAGGATATTTCCTTTTGGCCGTATGCATGCTTGACTGGGGTGTTTATTAGCTTCTCGATTGATGGTATGAAGGATATGGTAAAATTGGAAATCCTGAGTTTGATTGATCATGACTTGGCAGTTGCTGATGGTTTGTTGTAAGAAGATGTTGGAGGCTTTTCTCTTGCTAGTCATTAAACTAATAATGATAGCATAATCGCCGAAGATCATAGCTTTCTTGATTCCATGGATTTGTAGTTGAAGTATTCCTTGATAGAGCGCCAAAGCCTCTACTCTGTTATTTGAGAGGATCCCTAATCCCCACTCAAAGGTGACTAAGAGCTCGCTATTGGGATTGTAGATAACGCCCCCTACTCCCGCCGCTCCCGGATTTGATTTGGAAGCACCGTAAAAGAACAAGGAGTGGTTGTTGCTAGTGCGGAGCCAATTGTTGAAGTCATCCTGCTTTAGTTGAATTTTCTAGTTGTGGCTGTGAGTGCTATCCAAGTTGTTGTAGATTTTCACTGCTGGAAGGATACTAATATTATCTATCAGACTCCTTATGAAATCTTTTTCTTCAACCTAATGACTTGTCATTTCAATTTTTTTTGTGCTCTTAGCTGCGATGGTTTCTATCGCAAGGCTTTTAGCCTTCTACAAAGATGCCTGATTGAGGTCTCTTTTTATTTAAATATCTTGCTATCCTAGCAATCCATATCCTTCATAAGAGGGCAAATGGGAGGGCATCCCACATTCTCTTGGCAATGTTGTTTTTCTTAGATTTCTAGGGGTAGTTTCTTTTCCAGTTGTTAAGGACTTCCCCAATGGATAATTGTGACTTCCAGGTGAGAGGAACGATTGGGGTAATGCTATTCCAACAAGAAAAAGCAAAGGGGCATGAAATGAAGCAGTGTTGGATTGACTCCTCTGCTTCTTGGCAATTAGGACATATGGAAGGTCCAGCAATACCTTTTTTTGTTAATATTTTCTGCAGTGAGAGTTTTCTCTTTTAAGAGGGTCCACATAAAGAATTTCACCTTAGGGATGGCTTCTGCCACATTGTTTCCCAATGTATCCATGTTGATGCCGGGTAGTCCCTATTGCATAGATAATTATAGCCTACTTGTAATGAGTAGCTAGTGCCAGTGGGGTCCCATCGAAATTCATCCTTGCCATTTTAAATTGTAGGAGAAATGTTGTGAAGATGTATCTGGAAGTTGTCAAGATTCTCTTTGAGGTGTTGAGGGATGGGAGGAAGGATCCATCTCTTCCAAGCATGGGTATTTGTATCCCATTGTGAAATTTTGTCTAAACTATATATTCCTTTTCTTTGAAGAAAAAGAATTGTTGGAGCCATACCTGGAAGACTGATAATTGGCTGATTCCACATAACTTTATCAGTGCCAATGTTGATTTTTCTGCCACCTTTGGGCACCTTGGAGACATTTTGAGCCATAAAGGAGATAGCTTTTTTACAGAGTTCCCAGATCCTTGTGCTGCTTCTGTTGGGTATTTTAGTTGTAAGTAGTCGCTGCCTTGGGTGGCTGAGGTATTTGCCCTCCAAAACTTTTTTCCACCAAGCTGATTGGTCTTCAATAAGCCTCCAGACTATCTTGCCACCAAGGGCTAAATTTGTGACTGTTGGAGTTCTAATTCCAAGACCTCCTTTTTCTTGGTTTTGAATGACTTGTTTCCATCCAACCAAGTTAAATTTTCTCCTTTCATTTTTCCCTCCCTGCCAAAGGAAAAATATGAGAATACTGTCCATTTTGTGGTGAAATGAAGCTGGAGCTTGGGCAAGGGAGAATTGGTAAAGAGGAAGAGAGGAAAGGCCCGATTTGAGGAGCACCAATCGTCCAGCTGGGTTGAGCCAAGTGGTTCCCCACTTTTTGAACTTTTCTTTTCATTTTATCTAAAGTTGTTTCCCAAACATTAGCTCTTGTGTTTCCTATACTCACTGGCATTCCCAAATAGCTGAAATGGTCCCAATTTAACTTGCAAGGCACACCAAAGATGTTGGCTATGTTTTGAAGCGTTTGAGTTGAGGCGTTCCATCCATAAATACAACTGTTGAAATGATTAATCATTCCCCCTAAATATCTCATGAATTTGTCTAATAAAGATTTGAATCTTCAAGCTATGATTGTAGATGCCCCTCCAATCAGCAGGGTATCATCAACAAATTGGGAGTGATTGATGTTTTTCACTCCATCTTCAAATTTAATACCAGTGATGAGGCTTGTCTACCACTTATGGTCAAGGGAACAACTGAAGGACTCAACCATTAAGAGGAAAAGGTAAGGGGCAGAGGACAGCCTTGCCTTAATCCTCTTGAAGATTGAAAGGCAGGGCCAGGTCTGCCATTAATTAGGGGAGCTATTCAAGGACCAGAGATACATGCTCTTATGAGATTAACAAAGGAGGAAGAGAAGCCCATTTTTTGAAGAACAACAAATAGAAAGGAGTGTTTAACCCTGTCAAAGGCATTTGCCAAGTCCAATTTCAAAATGAATCTCTTTTCATTTCTAGAATAGCTTGAGTGAATGGCTTCCTGGACTAAGAGAATAGAATATGAAATTTGCCTATTTTCCATAAAGCCACCTTGATTTTCAGAGATTAACATAGGCAATAGAGTTTTGAGATGAGAAGCAAGGATTTTTGTGAAGATTTTGTAAGAAGAATTACATAAGGATATGGGTCGGAAACGGGAAAAATTTGAGGGGCAGTTCTCCTTTGGAATTAGGGCCAGATGTGTTGAGTTGGTGTAGCCTCCTAATTGTTTTTCCTCTGTATCCATTTAAAGTATTGGATGAGGTCCTTTTGATCATTTCCCAATACTCCCTATAAAAATAAATAGGAAAGATGTCCGGCCCTGGTGCTTTGTCTCGCTGGAGGCCCCAAATTACTTCCTTGATTTCTTCTTCCTTTATTTCTTCTGTTAGCCTTTCATTTGTTTCTACTGCAATCTTTTTTGGGAAATGATGGAGGAGGTTAGCATAGTTTTTGTCCTCCCCTGATTTGGTTAGGATCTCTTTGAAATGGCCTGAGGCAGCTTTTTTGATGGCTGTTTGATCATTATGTTGAGTGCATGTGTTATTTGTGATAGTTGTTATATTATTTCTAATTTTCCGAACAGTGGCTTGCTTATGAAAAAATGTTGTGTTCCTGTCTCTGCTCTTCAACCAAGTCTACCTTGATTTTATTCGCCATTTTTCTTCCTCTTCTCTTCTTATACTGTATAGCTGACTATAAAGATTTTCTTCTTGATTTTTTTAAGCCTGATAATATTCTTGTTTTTCTATTGCATAGTGGAGTTCTTCGATTTTGGCTTTCACTTCTCTTTTCTTTGCTTCTGGCTCTTTATACTGAGTTTTTTCCCAATTCTTGAGAGCATTCTTTACATTTCTAAGTTTTCTTTCCCAAATAAAGCTTGGAGATCCTTCAACATGTTGACACCAAGTTTGTTGGACCAACTCTTTGGCTGCTTCAATGTCATTCTATAAAGGGTTGTATTTAAAAGGAAGAGGGCCCAGGGGGTAGTGAGATTCAAGGGTTAAGGCAGTGGGATAATGGTTTGAAGCAGCAAAAGGAAGGATGGAAGCATTGACAGCTGAAAAGGTGAAGAGGAGGGATACATTTACCAGGATTAGGTCGAGCCTTTCCATAATATTGTTTCTCCCCAATCTACGATTACTCCAGGTGTATTTACAATTCTTTGGAATGATATCGACAAGATCACCATGTTGCATTAAATTTTCCAACTGATTTCTAAAAGGATCTAGGGTGAAGCTGCCTCCACATTTTTCATTAGCATGTAAAATGAGATTTAAGTCACCTCCTAAAATGATGTTGCTGCTATCTTCTTCTGCTATGTTATTGCTGAGCGAATCCTAGCAAACTTCTTCGTCCCTATAATGATTCAGGGAATAAACATTGTAAATTACAATCTGTTGACTACTCATAATATTCTGCAAGACTATCTTGACCCAATGTTGTCCTACTATTTCTGTTGTGTTGTTCCATTCATCCTGAAGCCAAAGTGTAGCAATTCCTCCTGAGGCTCCTCTGGAATCACATATACATCCTTTATAGCACTTATGTTATTCAATAATCTTATTCATTTCTGGCTGTCTCTATTTTTTTTCTTGAAGTAAAATAATGGTTGGTTTCTCTTGGTTAATAAGATCCTTTAAGGCATTTGATTTGGAGGGGTGCCCTAGTCCCCTGTTGTTCCATGAGAGAATTTTAATCATTTCAAATGAGATATGTGAGGAGTTTCTCTCCCTCCCTTGTCTTTGTTTGTTATGTCTTTGTCTATTGATCCTTGAATATATGATTCAATGGGGTTCTGGAGCCCCAATGCTATGTCTTTTTGTGTGTTTTCGTCCCTGTGCTATTTGGCAGACTTTCTTCCAGGCTTCTTTTGGTTGTCTAGAGTGGATCCATGCTCCTTAGAATTACTTCTGGTGATTCTAAGAGAGGGAGGATTAGACGGGAGGGAAGAGGAAATGACCTATGGAAGGGGAGAAGAGAAAGGATCAGATTGATTCAAGGGAGCAGGGGATTCCTCGGGAAGAGAGAGGATGTGAAAGGGATTGGAGGAGGGAGAAGAAGGAAGGGGTTCCGACTGGTGATCAGAAGATAGGGGAGGTTGTGGAGAAGAAGGGGGAGGAAATGAAGGCTGGGGAGAAGAGGAAGGAGAGATGGGGGGAGGTCGAGAGGAAGGACCAGCTTCATGGGATAGTTTAGGGTTAGGGGCTGTTTTTTTTTTTTAACTGTTTCCCATTGCTCTTCTTGTGGAGTATTTTCTACATTAGAAAGTTTAGTGCAACGATTAGCAAAGTGACCATACTCGTGACATACCTTGCACTTGAAGGGGATCTACTCATAATCAAGTTCTTGAATGTGCGTCCAATCTTCAACCTTGAGCTTGATGGCTTCTGGCATGCCTTTACCCAAATCAACTTCTTCACAGATGCGAGCACAGGCCTGCATGTTATCTTTTGGTTCGCTCCTATCAATGTATTTCCCAACAACATTCCCAATAGCACGTACTAATTCATCCCCCTAGCAATGCAAGGGGAGGTGATGAAGCCAGATCCAAACAGGGACCGCATTAGGAATATCAAGCTCCGAGTCAAAATCCGGAGTCCATTTATTTATATATAAACCTATGGAATCCATGAAATAAGGCCCGTTACAGAAGATTAAATCCTTGTCTTCCTTTGTCTCAAAATGAAATGTAAAGTATCCCTTTCCACAAAATCTGATAGAGATTTTCCCTTGAATTTTGTCTGTCCAATTCCTTTTCACCCACCTCTGGACTATTTTTGGAGAGGGCCAGAGGCCTGTAAATTTCCCAATAAGTCCTTTTTCTGCCAAGGCAAGAGCAACCATTTTGGGTAAAGTTGGAGGGAGAGATATTTCCTGTAACCCATCAAGTTTTCTCACAAACTTTGAGACTGTAGGGTGGGCTCGCTGAGGAGGCATGGACTTGATCAAGGCAGAGAAGGCATGTTGGAGAGCTGCCTCCTCCGGTGGAACTTCCAAAGGGGCCATTCCGAGCGGCCGAAGAGCGATTCAAACCTAATTTTGCAGGCAACGGGGGGAGTAGAGGAGCGCTCAAAATACATTTTACTATACCCAATTCTTGGTAGATGTTAGAGGTCGAAGGTCCATCCTTTTACGCTGGTGTATTCATTTGCAGGATCTAAGTCTGTGGGGTGTCTTGCAGCAGGAAGTGTCAGCTGTTATGAGAACTTTAGGGTTTTTACATGTAAAGTCCATTAGAAATGTGTTGGGTTACTTTAATTGCCACATATATTAATATTTGATGAATCTAAATAATATAAATTTTCTATCAAACAAAAATTGATTTACTTTTTTAACTAAGTCTAAAGTATGTCCTAAAACTGTTTATGTTCAATTAAGAGTTTGTTTTCCTCGGAAGTAAGAAAACAGGTTAATGGCCCAACGAAACTGACAAGATTGAAATATTGCTCCCTTATGGACCACCAACCAGTAATTCCATGTGGCATGGTTTTCGTTGAATAACCATAATGCTAGCTTACATTCATGAATAAAAAGTAGTGTACTTATACCTACTACTAGATTGACAAATAAGTTATGATAGGTTTTCCCACTATACAAAGATTTAGTTTTTTTACAAATTTCAAGATAAAAAAACATCCAGATAGCTAATTAGAGGTCAATTGAGTAGCCAACTCGATTAAATATATAAAACAATTGAAAAAAATTATCGTCTAGTCATTTTAAATTTCAATTGAAAAAAAAATATCAACTAGCCATTTAAATAATTTATTGATTTTTTTATTTATTTAAAGTTATTGAAATTTGTAAAAGAATTGTGTTTATATGTGTCTGTATGTGTGTGTTGGCAGGTGGAACATAAAATTATTTATTGATTTTTTAATTATTTAAATTTATTGAAATTTGTAAATGAATTGTCTTTATACATATGTATATATTCGTGAGAAATATTTTGAGGAAAATATATGGTTTTGTGTTTTTGAAGGATGATGTAGATTCAATAAGGTTTGACGCTATTAGAATAATATTTATTATATTAATTGTTAGAAATGGCCCTAAGTGAGAAGAATAACAAATTCCACTTATTCTCGATCACGACCATGCTATTCACTTGATTCTGGTTAGTGTTCTTCTAAACATCAGACGTTACAGATATCCCTATGCCCATAAAAGTAAAATTGAATGTATGGTTGTAGAAATGTTGGAGGTGGGTATAATTCAACCTAACAAAAGTTCTTTCTCTTCTATAGTAGTATTGGTGCACAATACAGATGGATCATGGCATACGTGTCCACATTATAGAGAGCTTAATAAGCTCACTATTAAAGATAAATTTCTCATTCCTATCATTAATGAATTATTGGATGAGTTAAATGGAGCAATTTACTTCACCAAGATAGATCTTCACTTAGGACATCATTAAATTAGAATGAAGACAAAAGACATTCTAAAAACAACATTCAGAACTCATGAAGGTCATTATGAATTTTTGGTCATGCCTTTTGGTCTTACTAATGCACCTTCCACATTTCAAGGTTTGGTGAATTCTATTTTCAAACCCCTAAAAAATTTGTGTTAGTATTTTTTGATGATATACTAATCTACAACAAGTCTTGGAAACATCATCTTCAACACATTAATAGGGTGCTCAAAGTATTGGAGGAGAAACAATTGTTTGCAAAACCCTCCAAATGTTTCTTTGGGTTTAGGAAGTGTAATATTTGTTTCATATTGTATCTCATAAGGGTGTTAAGTTAGACCACAAAAAAGTTAAAACCATAAAGGAATGGAAAACCCCACAACCTTAAGGCATCTTCGAGGATTTCTCAGGTTGACTAGTATTATCACAAGTCTGTTAAGAATTATGGGAAAATAAGAACACCACTAAAAACATTACCGAAATGTAGAAAAATCCTATAGATTCACAAGTTCATGCAATGTACTAAAGCAAGAGACAAGAAACTACTTCTACTATCAACCAACGGAATCCAATAGATCGATGAAAACAATAATCGACAAGAGGAAGATAATCAAATACACATAACAGAATAAGTATCTGGGGAAAGCCACAACTCAAAACCCCACTATCTATATTGCATATATTAGAAATTCAAGATGATAATACAATGATTTTTCTCTTAAGAACAATCCTAGCACTGAGTAAAATCAATCTCCAACTCACAAGCAAACTCTTGGCCAACACTTAGCCAATCTTTGAGATGATGATATCGGATATCAATATGCTTGGACCGATCATGAAAAACCATATTTTCAGAGAGTTTGATGCAACTCTGATTATCATAGTAAATCACAGTTGGATCCATCTGCTGACCAAACAAACCAACCAAGATCTTCTTTATCCAGATGGCCTCACATGCTACCTGAATCATACCCATGTACTTTGCCTCTGCCAAACTGACTGTAGCCTATCTTTGTTTCCTGTTGTACCAAGAAACTGTTGCTGACCCAATAATGAAGATCCCTCTTTATGTTGTCTTCCTGTCAGATGGACTCCCTACCTAATCTGCATCAGTGAAGCCTTGAAGCTTCATTCCCTCTATCTGTACCATAATCCATACTGAGAAGTGCCCTTGAGGTATCTCAATACATGATTTGTCACCTTCCAATACATCTTGGTAGGCCTAACCATTGGTTGAATAAGATGGTTAAATGAATAGCACATATCTGGTAGTGTGTTCACCAAGTACATGAGTGAACCCACAAGTTACCTGTAAACAATAACTTCCACGACTTCCCCTAAAGTAACATCCTCCTTCCTCCAGTTACCTGTAAGAGGAGTTTCCATGGGTTTGCTTCTCTCCATGCGGAATCTCCTGAGTATTTCGTTGGCATACTTGCCTTGAGACACAAACAACTCCCCATATCTCTGTCATACCTCCATGCCAAGAAAGTAATGCATGAGCCCCATGTCCTTCATCTCAAACTCTGTTGCAAGGTCTTCCTTTCAAGATTTGATCAGCTGATCATCACCTGTCAGTATGAGATCATCACCATAAGGTAAAATGATCAATAGTTTACCTTCCACCACTATGTGGTACAGGTTCGCATCCGCTTCACTCTTCGTGAAGCTGAACCTGGTGAATAGCTATCTATCTTGGTGTACCAAGCATGGGGTGCTTTCTTCAACCCATACAATGCTCTCTTGAGTGGAACACATGCGACTCAAGGTCAAAGGTTTCAAAACCTTCAGGCTTCTCTATGTACACCTCTTCCTTAATCACACCATTAAAGAAGGTTGTCTTCACCTCCATCTGATGGATCTTCCAATCCATCTGTGTTGATAGTGCTAATATAGATCGGATTAATGAGTACCTTGCAACAGGAGCAAAGGTCTCATCATAGTTAATCCCTTCTACCTGTGAAAAGCCACGGGCCACAAATCTAGCCTTATGCTTTTCCACACTACTATCTGCAGCTTTCTTTACTTTGTAAAGCCAACAGGAGCTCACCACTGACTTTTCCTCCAGTCTCGAGACTACATCCCAAACACTATTACAAAATATGGAGTCATACTCCTCCCCCATGGCATCAACCCAAACTAGTTTTTGCACTGCTTCCTTAAAGGAAGATGGCTCAATCACAACACATTCACCCATAAGAGCTATGTATCTAGTGTACCTCTCAAGTGACCTCCTCTGCCTGCACTGGGAAGTTGGTGCTCCCACATTCTCCCATGCGTCATCCAAAAATTTTTCAGCCTCTCTAGTGTGCTTTCTTCCCTCTCTCGAAGACTCTGTCTGAGTGGATGTCTCCACTCTCGGATCCTATACATGTGGCTACTCCACATCAATCTAGGGCTCCTCAACATTAGGAACTAAAATCTCCTCATCCACATGTAGCTCAAGCTCCCTCTCAAGGGAAACTCGCAAGCCCTTCTCCTCATCAAATCTGACATACATCCGACTGGTTGGCATGTACACCCAATAGTTGTGAGGTGTATCAGTGTACCTCACAAATATCCACAACTTTGTTGTTGGCTCAAGCTTCTTCTGTGCTTCTTTGGTGACATGGCAATATATTGATGACCCAAAAATCCTGAAGTGACCAATATCTGGTCTCTTACCGGAATAAGCCTCCTCTGGTGTCTTCATCTCAAGTATCTGATGTGGGCTATGGTTCTAAACATAAACCATTGTGTTGCATGCCTCAACCCACACGTGTAGTGGTAGGCCTTGATCATGCAAAATTTCCCTCGATGCCCCTACTATGGTTCTGTTCTTCCTCTCGTCCACCCCATTCTACTGAGGGTTATGGGGTGTTGTCAACTCCCGTTTAATCCCTTCCGCTGCACATAAGTTATTAAACTCATTTGAGACATACTCACCACCATTATCACTCTGTAGAGATTCAAACTTCTTACTTGACTCTTTCTCAACCAATGCTTTAAACTCATAAAACTTTGTGAAATTTTGATCATTTTTCTGCATGAAAAATATCTAGCATTTATGATAATAGTCATCAACAAATATAACATAATACCTGTGTTTGGTCATGGATATTATCAAGATTGGTCCACACACATTTGAATGGACTCTCTCTATAATAGACTATGCTCTACTGTCTATTTGTCCAAAGGAAGACTTGGTGTATTTTCCCAAAGTACATGCTTTGCATGTATCAACTTACTCAAGTGTACCTTTGGGAAGATCGGTAGAGATCTATTGCAATATCTTCAAAGCTCCATGATGCAAGTGACCCAATCGCCACAACTTGCCAACATCTCGAATCTACACACTTTCTACTTTTGAGCTCAAAGTAGCACACTCATCTACCTCCAACTTCTAGATATTGTTCACCTGAATCCCTATCTTCTTTATGTGACCTGTGGGTATGTGTCATAGGAACGCATTTCCTTTCAAGAAGATCAAATCAAAGCCTCTATCCTCAAGCATGACAATGGATACCAAGTTCTTCTTCAGCCCAAGCACATACAAAACATTCTTCAATGTGAGTGGAGTCCCAAGCTCCCTCTGAAAAGTAACTGTGCCCAATTTAGTAACACTATACTTCCCCTCGTCACCCATCTCGATATGCATCTAGATATATTTCTCCTCCAGTTCACTGAATAACTCCTTCTCACTAGTCATGTGGAATGAAGCTCCACTGTCTAAGTACCATACACTTCCCATTATTGATGACACCATGCATGCAATGAGGGAAAAGTCCAATTCGAATTGAGAGGCCAAAGCCTCATCAGTCGCTCCTTCTGAGGACTTCTTCTTGGACTTTTTGAGTGGACAATTTGTAGCAAAATAGATCAACTCATGACAATGAAAGCATTTAACTTTCGTCATGTCTTTCTTCTTACCTCCATGATAATAATCTCCTTTGGAATGGTAAGCTTTCCCTTTCCCCTTCTTCGCCTTAATCGCTAAGGCACAATACTTTTAATCATTAGTCTTTGATGAAGAGCCATCCCTGGTGCTCCTCGTGATCTCCTCCTGCATCAAATCCGACTATAGTTGTTCCCAATCTGGAAGCTTCTCTCGACCATTGACAAAGTCCTAATAACTATTCCAACTCTTTGGGAGTCTTAGAAGACAAATATTCACCATATATTCTTCGGAAATCATGATTCCAACACTTCCAAGTTCATCACGACATTGAGTGAACTTGGTCAAGTATTTTGAAATCATCTTTCCTTTCTCCGTTTTGATTTTTTGAAGTTTTTCCTTTAGTGCCAACTTCTTTTGGTCATTGTTGTTTTGATACAAATCTGTCAATGTTTTCCACATATCATATGGAGTTTCCTTGCATGGAGACTTGAGATAATGTGGTCTCAACTCCCTCAAGGATTATCCGCCTTGCCTTCACCACACACTTGTTCCATTCGGCCAAGTTCTATGCATTTGAAGTTGTTGGCTTAGGGACTTCTTGATTAGTGAAGGCCTTGAAGCCATTATCTTCTAGCATAGCCTCCATTATGTCCCTCCAGGCTATAAAATTTGAGTTGCCTTCCAAGGCATACTCGAGCCACAAACTGTAGAACGCCATTTTCTGATCCTAAAGTATGAAATACAAATTCAAATTTCGCCTATAACCCTGAACTCAAAACTTCGAAATCTCCTCTAGTATGTTATTCTCAGCTCTGATACCATGTAGAAAAACCCTATAGATTCACAAGCTAATGCAATGTACTAAAGAAAGAGACAATAAACTACTTCTACAAGAAACTACTTCTACTATAAACCAACGGAAGCCAATAGATCAATGAAAGCAATAATCGACAAGAGGAAGATAATCAAATACACATAACACAATAAGTATCCGAGGAAAGCCACAACTCAAAACCCCAGTATTTGTATTGCATATATCATAAATGCAAGATGATAATACAATGCATGTTCTCTCAATAACAATCACATCACTCAGTAAAATCAATCTCCAACTTACAAGAAAACTCTTGGCCAAAACTTAGCCAATCCTCCAGCTCTCCAAGTCCTTATTTCCTTGTGCAGTTCCTATGGTTGATCAGCCCATATTAATGGGAGGTCATTGCATCAAAAATTTCATAATCCATTCAAGGTTCAGTTCCTGATTGCATGCATGATCTATACATCTCAGTAAATCATACAACTAATAGTACACTGTCCCTACACTCTAGTCTCAACTGGGTCTTTCTTAGAATCGACATGCATGAGTTTCTGATGATGGAATATTTAGTTAACTGGAGTAGCACTGGTTAATGCATTAGTGCACCAACTGACTATTAACTCACTATTAGTTCCTCAAAAAGTTTAGAACTAATTTAATTGGACTTAACTCAGTAAACTGAGTTAACTAATTACAATTCATACTTAACTCATCCTGGAACCCTATAATATAGGGAGAACATATACATGACTTCAGAAAGACTTCCAACTCAAAATTCCTAAGCTAATTAAGTTAATTAAACTTAATTAACTATTTACAAGTTGGCATGAAAATAGAATTCGATTTTAATTCTCAGTTTAATTCAAGGACAAATTAAACTAGAATTTCTTGTTGCCATTACTCAACATGAAGAAAGATGTATTTTTTGGATTCCAAAAGATTTAATTAATGCCTTTGACCATATTAAAGAGACAATGTGTCGATCTTTGGTCTTAGCTACACCAAGCTTGACAAAAACCTTTATTGTGGAATGTGATGCATCACGAAATGGAAATGGTGTTGTTTTAATGCAAGAAGGAATACCCATTTCTTTTGAAAGTTGTCCAATCAAGGGAAATTATTTACAAAAACCTATTTATGAGAAGAAAGGTTGGCAATACTACCACTGAGTCTCATCATTGAGTAATTATATGGGCCTTAATTGGCCTTAATTCACCTCCTAGCTTAGTCAAACAAACTATTCTCACAACTTATTGCATACTTTTGATTATATTTTTCTTATGAGTTAAGTTAAAGTTGGATATTTTTCTTTGTGGTCTAATGTGCATGTAATGTAGGAATAAAGAATAAAAGCAAGGGAAATGCAGGGATAAAAGGTAAAAGTAAGGAACTATGGTAAAAGACCTCGATAAAAACTCGGATGAGACAAGAGAGAGGAATTACAAGAGGTAAATCCTCCTCATTTACTGCCCATCCATTCGAATATCCCTCCATCAGCTAAAAGTACACACAACCAAATCAAGAGTACTAAAAGATAGCCAAGCAAGTGGAAGTACAAGCAGCCGAGCTAGTGAAAGTGAAAGGACAAGTTACCATTAAGTTGGGAGTTGTACCTCCCTAATTTCGAGGGATGTTGTTGAGACTTCAGATGTATAAATAGAGAGGCTTAGGAACTCGGTTTTTTTAGTCAGTTAGCCAGTCAATTTACCAATAGTTAGTTAGTCAATTAACAAGTATTCGAAGAAACCCTGCAGCAACCCCAAAAACACATGGTTTTGATTTTCATGGGGTTTTGTCGTTTAATACAGTCACTGAAGTCATTTCATAGTGCTCTGCCCCTTTAATGGTCATCAGCTTGTTCACTCTCCTTTTGTCATTTAGGCCTCACTCACGTTCCCATGTCATTCTCCTTCAGCCTGAAATGCTCAACGGAAGATGTTGATCCACGTTCAAATGGTTTTTAAACCATCGATCGCTTTACATAGCAAAACCCAACCAATCACCACTCGAATTCCTTTTTGCATTTGACTTTTCACTCTTTAAATCCCACGTCGATCTTCCTTGTCAGATTCGACGGTTGTAGCGCACCCACTCACCAACCTGCTCGATCACATCCCTGCCGTAGATATGCCTTGCTATATCTGACAGCCATCGTGCGATATCACGTGGATTTTTATCCGACCATTATCGGGCTGAGGGCAAGCAATACAGGTGGTTTCCTCGTGCTGCGTGTCAGCCGGGGAGGCTAATTGTGCAAAATTCTACAAAACCATTTACGGCTTTGAGGGCACGTGAGATATAGCTTACCGCCCTCCAAACCCACTTTTCATTCTCGCATGTTTCTTTTCGCACCCCAATCTCCACCGTCGATCTGCCCTACCAGATCTGACGGCTGTCCCATCACCTGACTGCTTTATCACCTTGAACTCTTTGCCATCAATCTGTCTTTTAATCTGACGGTTGTCGCTTCACTCGATCACCAACTGGCTTGGCCGACCTCCGTTGTTCATCTACCGATCACCTCCACAATATAATTCCAGCCATCCGTCTTGTTAGTCCATCATGTCCGCCCATATTGCCTACATACCCTCCCACTGTCCGACTTCAACTGTTCATTTACCCTTGACCCACCTGATCCAATGGTTCTTATGCATTGTTTCTCCCTCACGTCCTCTTTTCATCAATTTGACCTCCGACTGCTTCTTCCGCTTATACACAGACTTAGCCTAGTTCCATTTCTGACCCCTTAGTCTAGTTTTTCTTCTTTACTCCTGTAACTTAGATAATTAGCATTAGATTAGTGTTTCTTAGCAATTCTGCTTAGTCTAGTTGTTTTCATGATTAATTAGGTTATGGTGATTTAGGTTTGCAAGTTGTTTTCTTCATTTCTATAGTAGAATAGCTCTCCCCTAGAATAGGTTTGTTCTCCTTCCATCAAAATCAAGATTCTCTTAACCCTATAGAAGTCTAGCTTGGAACCCCTGGGGTCTCTTGCCAGATGAGCAATGACAACAGGTAGTACCTTCACGTCTACTTATGTCTATAACATAGTCACCTCCAAGTTTGTATGAACCCTAGATTGATAAGTAAAGCTGGTAGCCCTAGGAGTTGCAATATTCTTGCTACAATACCTAGGCTCATCACTTTTTGGCGCCATTTTCAGGGAGGTGTCAGAGTAGTAGTGATTACTATTCTTTTATTCTATTTTCTAGTTTCCAACTTTCTTCCAATAGTTTACTTCTGCAAAAGTAATCTAGTTTCTTTATTTCATTTTGTCATTTATCTACTTTCCTTTCTATTCTGCAAGTTAATCTAGTTTCCTTTCCATTTTGCAAGTATTTTCCTTTTGTTAGTGTTTTTCATTCAATTTAGCAATTTCATTCTGCAAGTAGTTTTATTTCTGTCAATAGTTTCTTTTCATTCAGTCACCAATTTCAATTCAACAAGTAGTTTTCATTCTGTTAGTAGCTTTTCATTTAATCAGCAACTTCCTTTCTGCAGAGTACTTTCTAGCTTTAAAGAAAATCTCACAAAAAACCCAAAAACATTTCCTTTCATGCCTCGTAGGATTAGGGATAATTCAGGAAAATTATTGCCAAATACCCCCACCTCATCCAACAGTCAACCTTCTTTCTTCTTCACTGGCAGTGAATTGGAAGCCCCTTTGATTGAAAAACATGACATATTTGAAGAACCTATATGGGAAGAAGAAGAGGAAGAACCCATTCCTACTGAACCAATGGCTGAACACTTAAATGACAGAGGAGATAGAGGGAGAATTGTGAGTGCCTGGGACACTAAAATGAAGAACATAAGCCCCTCTGCTCTACCTCATTTCCATGGCTTGACTACAAAGGACCCTGCACTTTCCTATTTGAGTTTTTTGTTATCTACCAAACCTATGACTACACAGATGATGAGCAGACGTTGAAACTGTTTCCATCTACCCTCAAGGATGTAGCATTGCACTGGCTCATGGGTTTACCTAGAGATAGCATAACAACTTGGGCTCAGATGGAGTAGGCCTTTAACAACAAATTTATGGACTACTGTAGCTCAAAGGACACCAAGGATGAGATTTTCAGGATGACCATAGGCCATGATGAATCCCTATAAGATTATGAAGAAAGATTCCAACTCAGTTACAAAAGGGCTAGGTGCACACTTGACCCTGAGTCACTAAATTTGGTCCTCCTTAGAGGAGTAAGGGAGGATATCCTAGATACCTTACGCATGTTATCAGGAGGAGATATCTACCAACTACCCTATGAGGATGTCAAGACTGTCTTTACAAACCATTCTAGGGCAACCAAAAACAAGAGTAGAAGTAGTCAACCTATGGCCAATACCTCATCTTCCAACTCATCCATCAAGGGTGAAATTGGAAATATACTGGAGGACTTCAAAAGTGAGATGATGCAAACCCTTGCCTTGCAATTGAATACAATGAATATCAGAAGGAAGCAAGAAGAAGCAAAGAGAGCCTTGACCATGTTCTATCCTAGGTGCACTAGAAGGCATCCTAGGAATGAATGCCCATTAAACTATATTGAGGTTTGCTCAGTCTGTGAAGAAAACCACTCCACAGACAAGTGCCCTTCCTTTCCTGGACTCAAAGCTGTATACCAAAGAGCTGAAGGGGTTACTGAGCAACTTTTCTACATTAACCAAAGGGAACCTCCTGGGCCTAGACCATTCCAGTAGGGTATGCAAGGATCATCCCATGCATATTACAACCCCAATCAAAAAAAAACTATACCTTCTTGGGGTCCCCTTGCCAACCCTGTAGAAATTCCCACTGTAGATCACCTAGTAATGAAATGTACTAAAGCAAAACACTTGATCTACTTCTACAAAAAATTAGCGGAAGCTTAATCAAACATAAGAAACATGAAGCACGAATAGATATAACTAAGAATGAGAAGTAATCAACCATAACACAGAAGATACAACACTGGGGAAAGCACCAACCTAAAACCCCAACTCTGTATTATCATACAAGTGGAAATCTTGTTCAAGTTACAAAAAGAATTAGCTCTCAAGCTATCCTGATCTCTCTACAATCAAACAATACTGCTCACAAACTCAATAGACATAGAATATATCTTCCTCAAGCCCTTCAAGCCTCCTATTTCCTTGCGCAGTTTTGATTGGGGTCCAATGATATCACATGTGTGAATTGGCCTCATCACACTCACTGTAACCTTAGGTCCAACTGCGCAATCCTTAAGGAATAATATTCCTTTTGCATGCAAGGAATATTCACCAAGGAATATCCTAGCAACTAATAATACATTGTCCCTCCATCTAATCTCAATTAGGTCTCTGACTGAACTGACATGCATGAGTTATCCATGAGTGAATCTTCAGTTATCTAAAATACAGTAGTTACATGCATGCAAGCATTAACTAACTGAACTCTCATTAATTTAACAAATTGTTAACTTAATATAACTAGACTTGACTCAGTTAATTGA
>APFE030422226.1:860-28250 GCA_000404065.3 Pinus taeda | reverse complement strand
ATATATTTTTTACAGCACCAACTTCCCAAAACTCCTCAATAACCATAATAATTTATATACCACCACACTTCCCTTATGTTCCTTATAATAACAAACTCAAAACAAGGGATACGAATTCACTTAAACCAAAGAGGCTTTGACTTATTTACTTTAACGTGAAGGCTTGGAAGAGAATATGGGTGAATGAAATATTCACTTTAATGTGAACTACAATGCACGACACCTTATACCATTCACCATACCATTAAAAACGTATCAGGCAGCATTTAAAACATTAGATATCAGGCAGCTTCAAAACATTCGTTGGATCGTATACCACAGACTTTTCAAAACAGCGTTTCAAAACAGGCAGCTTCAAAACAGCATTTCAATATCAGGCAGCTTCAAAACAGAGTTTCAATATCAGGCAGCTTCAAAACAGGCAGCTTCAAAACAGCGTTTCAATATCAGGCAGCTTCAAAACAGCGTTTCAAAACAGGCAGCTTCAAAACAGCGTTTCAAAACAGGCAGCTTCAAAACAACATTTTAGATATCAGGCAGCTCTCATACCACGACGTTAACCAGCATTTCAATATTTTTAAACAGCGTTTCAAATAAGCAGCTCTCATACGCATAGCACAATTGTTCAGGCAGCGTTCTCCTTCAGGCATTAACCAACGTTTTCAAAACACAACTGTTCAGGCTCTCATACGCATAGCACAACTGTTCAGGCAGCTTTTCAAAAATCATGGATTTCAATGTCAGAAGGCAGTGGACAAAGGACAGAAGGCAGTGGATAGAGGAGTTACAAGGCAAGGCTAAAAAAAGAACCTGGGACCTGTGCTTTGATACCATGTCAGGCCAGGAGTAACTCCAAAAAAATTGATTCATTTATTCCATTAGGTAGCTATCTATTATATACATGAATGTGATCGTTCAATTCATCTTCTTGATGACTGTTCACATTCAAATTCTCCCAATCGCTGAGGATTAGGTGTCAATAGATTCAAACCATCAGACCTTCTACTGCTGTGCATGTAAATGAATAAAATAAATTTGTTTTTGTTTTTGTCTTGTTTCTTGTGAGAGTGTGAAAGCTAATCTCTTTTGGTGTTGTGGCAGGTGGCTTGGAGATGATGGTGAATGGTAAGAAAGCTTGGGATACAAATAGGGACCCTTCACTAGCTTCTTAGAGGCCTTTTCCTCAATTTGGCCTCAAAACAAGGTTTCCTACAGCATGCTATAGGATTTCTTACAGGATGTCTTGAAAACCTACAAGATCCCCTGAAAAACTACAGAATGCAACCAAGAGCCAAAAGGATGGGTGTTGAAGGTGATGGAAAGCCTAGGGAAGGTGGTTGGTGGATGGAATGAGGCAAGGGAGTGCCTAGGACCACTTCAGAACTCAAAATCCAAGTTGGGAGATGGTTGGATTTGATAAAAAAGCTTAGAGAAGTTTCCTTATGAAATGATGAAAATTGTGAGGGTTTAGTGAAAGAAAGTGAGGACCATGGGTAGATGAAGTTGGGATGAGGTTGTTGACTATGAAATCTCTCTGTACTCCTGAAACACTTGCAATGCATCAAACATTGACATTTACCCAAAAATCATGCAAACAAGAAGAATTTCAATTATCTAAAGGAAACAGAATTTCACGAGCTAGTTGTTTACTTCATACGTGAGGAAAACTTTGTAGAATGATATAAAACCTTGATGAAATCTAATGTAAGACTGAAGATAGAAGAAATGGAAGTCAAATCCTACTCTTGAAAACTAGCAAAATGCTGACCTAAGTGTGGTGCAAGAGGGTTAAAATGGTCTTGATGGCATGGAGGTCAAGTAGAGGCATAATCTCAACTTCAATGATGATTTTTCTCAATGCAGACTCAAAACAAGCTTTCCTACATGATGCTACAGTGATATACAACATGATGTACAGATTTACTATAATTCATCGAATGACCAAACAAATCAAATCCAAATTGGATGGGACAATATTTATTATTAACTAGGATATCTTAGGTCCTCATTCCAAGTGGAATCACTCATAAAGACCTTTGTTAACCCATGCTAAAAATTAGAAAAACATTACTAGTCGAAAATGTAGAAATTCGAGAACTAGTGAGCTGGTAAATCTAAGAATTTCCTAACCAAATCAAGTGAAAATGCAATGGGGTAATTTTTGTTATGAACTATAATGTTTTTGTAATCTAATGCAAGTGGAACCGACTCGATTGAATCTTATTAGCATGCTCTAAAAAATAGCAGAAATTTATTGTTCTTTGCTAAAAAGGAGTTCCAACAATTTAGATTTGGGAATAAGAAGACTAATCCAAGCAACTCAATGATTACTATGAACTTCCAAAGCTTTTCCAAAGATGGAATAATGCTTGTGATCCTGCAAAAGAACTTACATTAACCATTTAACTCAATCATACAACAAGAAATCATTAATACTAAATGCAGAAATAGAAATAAATAAAAACTAGAGATGTATGTGAACAGGCAGTGACGAGAAGGAAAGCAAATGAGACAAAAGGGCTCTGAGACTCATGGGATGGCCAAGCCCAATGAAACTAAGAGACCTATGGAGGAGAACAAGATTTAAATGCTGAACATAACACCAATCTTCATTATTTTCCTCAATAGAAATGCATCCTTGCAAGAAAATATATTGGAGCTTCAAAAATACAAGTTCTCTCCACAATAACAGTACTGAAAATCTCCCCTTAGAGGCAAATCTGACTTGGTACTTATCCAAAATGATTAGGAATCATTCCCCACGAATGGAGTAAGCTTTCCCCACAAAAATCCCTTGATTAGTGGATTTGGTCCCCAATACTAGGAATCTGCATTCAATGGCAGGGAACACATTCTTAGATTTTCTCAATCATTGGAGTTCCGCAAGTTGTGCCATAATTTCATAATATCTTGTTGATTTATTATTTATTATTGATCCTCCTGTAGTAGGGAACAGGTCCCTAAATTATCTGCTCCTCCAAATCTTCATAATCTGCCCAATATTCTCATAATATTCCACAAAAATAGATAATATTAAGCACAAATATCTAATTATTCATAAACCTTCCTAGTGAATATATTAAAGTTAAAATAAAATATCTAATGCAGAAAGAGAGGTTTAATGCGTTGAAGGATGGTCATATGCCTTAATTTATGTTCTAATTTAAAGTCACGGGCCTTAATTTATATCTAATTTAGAGGCTTATCATACCCCCTATTGAAAGTGTTGCTCATCCTCTGAGCAACCTAGTGACCTCATTGTGCCTCATCCATGGCCCTGGTGGCCTCTCTCTTGTGCATTAAGAATATTGGCTGCAAGTTTTGCAAGGACAAGCCCAAAAACATATTTGTGCAAAGAAAAATCAATGTTTCATGAGACCATTAGCTTACTTTCTTGCCCTTGTTCAAATGGGTTCTTGAATATTTTTCAGTTTGACAAGGTCTTCCACACCCTTATCAACCTTCTGCTACCTTGTTTCGCCATTTGGACACCTCTAACACCTTCAAAATGCATTTAGATGAGAACTAGGACTTCATGTAGTAATTCCTGTCAAAACTACAGGAAACCCTATTAATACTACATGATACTCTTTTTGAGCATAAATGCTAGTTTGAGCCTAGGACATGCCCTCAACTTGACTCTCGTGCTTTTTCCCCATTTTTAGGCCTTGAACAAAAGCTATAAAGAGATTGGAGACCTCTTGAAAAACATATTTTCATCATTGCAGTTTGAGTTTTGTTTTGTTGGTGAATGCTTCATTTCCTTTTTTGCCTTCTTCTTCTCTCTTGTGGCCTAGATGACTACCTAATGGCCTTGGATTTCTATATTTTGATTAGGTCTCTCTTAAGCCCTGCCATCTTGGGGTTTAGCATAATTTGTTCATTTCTTCCTTCTTGTAGCAACATTCTGCCTTCCTGTAGTAGTCATTCCTCCTCTTTCAGGGTCTTCTAACTGTATGGGAGTGATGAGAAATGATGAAGAGGGATTGGATGATGATGCTAGGGCTCAAAGGGAGTAGTGTAGGTTTGTGAAAATGGACAAGATGCTCTGTTTTTTTTTTTCAAGAATGGAATGGGATGGATGAGTGATAAATAGATAGTGAATATGAAGTGGATGGAGGGCTTGGAGTGTTGTGTTGACTTTCCCTCTGCAAAATTTTCTTCTTTTAATTGTTGTCCTCATTCTTTGAAATCATCACCCTTCATAATTTGACTTTTCAACATTGCATGAGTGAAGGAGTGAGTTGCAATTAAGTAGTTGAAGGTGGCTGAGACTGCTAACCCATCCTTAGCTTATAAAACCTCATCTCTCATGCATTGACAATAAATTTCTAACTACAATATACTCAAGAGAAGAGGTCAAGAATATTGCATACCTGTATCTACCTGATGGTTGTTTGAGAGACCTGCATGCTTCTGCTGAGTTGATTTTGATGTGTAGGTGTTGGATGGTGATGCTGATGATCCTGATGCTACTGCTAAGCTCTGGAGGAGCTTATTTGACCTCTGGATCTCCATGCTGAAGCTGACTACAAATCTCTGGCTACCTCATCATCATATCCCCTCAATTTTTCAAAGAAACCCATCCAATTGTGCCTTGTGAATATCTCTAGTATAGGAGGGTGTTGATGAATTGTCATTATGTTGATGGGTTCCCCCTATCATTCTTCTCTAATGGATGGAGGTTTGTATATGTCTGATACCAAATTTAAAATTTGTGTATACAATTCCCCTAGATTGCAATCCTTTTCAATAAACTAGAAGGCTTTTCTATATTTTTTCACTTGGAAAATGTGGGAAAGTATAGAGCCTACCTCCTTATCATTGCTTGATGAAGCCAACCTTTGTTTTTCCATTTTAAAAATGCTCATTGCCAATCCTGTAGGTGGTGTTTTGTATCCTGTAGGATCCTGTAGGTTTTCAGGGAATCATGTAGGTAACAGGATAACAACTTGTTTTGTCCATATCTCCCAAAGGGTAGAATAGATTGATCTGAAACTTTCAGAGCATGTTGCTATCGTCATTATGCACCTCCCCATAAAAAAATTGGTCAATGGATGCATGGATCTCGAGGAAAACTAAAAATCGCTGAAGGTGATGGAGGTCGATTTCTTGGAAACCGTGCATTGGAATTTTCTGAAATTGCTTGGGCATGTTACCGAACAACCGATGGTAGATCTGGAAGAATGCCCCATCCTTGTACTCATGAATCAACCAGTATCCTCTAATAAGTTGTGCGCCCTCTTTGGAAAGAATATCAACGACTTTATTCCTTTCCTTGTATATATGAGAGCAAACAAAAAACTCAAATTGAGATTTTAAATATAAACCATCCTCCAACAAATCCCTGAGTGTGTGCCAATGACAGAGGTAGATCCCATTGATCCAATTAATGATAAGCTGAGTGTCCTCGAAAATCTGAATCCTGTGGCAATTTTTCTCCCTGGCGAAAACGAGGAGGTGCCTAAGGCTATTTAATTTTGCAAAGTTATTTGTTTCTTGCCTGAAACCCACTTTGATTTTGAAGTACACAAAATCATTTAAATGAAGGACTGCCCCCCCCTCCACAACCATCAGGCTACACCCATCCATCGAAATAGGCCCAAGGCAAACTTTTGTCTATGGTCTCAGGGTGGATGACTCTGATAGAATGTTGAACCAGATCCTCAAGAATCAAATTGAAGATAACCATCATGTGACTGCATGAGACAGCCCAATGGATAGGCTTCTCCTGAAAAATCTGGTGGTTTCTAAGTAGCCAAATACCCCAAAAAACGATGAGGGCAGGTTCCTGACTTTTTGAGTAGCAGCATTCGACCACCAACAATGTCAGGCATCGTTTACATTCTGGCCGATCCAACGAATATCAAGAGAGAGCGTGGTAGTAATGAGTGTCCAAATTTCAGTCAAGGCCGGACAGTGTAGGAAAAGGTGGTCAGTATCCTCCGAATCAACATTACACATGCAATAGCGGAAGGGGCCATGAAACATGTGTTTGCTCAAATTTTCTTCGGTGGGAATTTTATTAGAGAGTATGCACCACATGAAAAGGCGAGATTTGTGGGTGGCCTTCATTTTCTAGAGATGTCGTCACCACCAACAAACCTCACCTAAAACCCGAGCCTCCATGATCGTAGTAAAGCCATATTTTGGGAATATCCACTATTTGGGGCCTTTGCCCAAATAATGTCATCAAACCTATCTGAAATTCGGATGTTGGCTTCCTCTAGAGCCCCCACAAACCGAAACCAAGCCCTGTTCTATCTTCCCTCAATTCCCAGATTCTCGAAAGCCAGCAAATGCAGGCTTGGGCACGCTGGATTCCCCACCGCTACAATGTGAGCAAGCCGAGTGAAACCTACCTCCATCAAGGTCTAACACATTTCTTTAGGTAGGATGTGTGCATTCCCACTACCAGCCCAAGCATCCCAGCCAATTCTGATCTATGACCCATCGCCAACTTTCCAAGATAAGCCATCCTTGATAATGTTGAAGGAGTGGGTAATGGCTTTTCAAATACTCAAGGCTCCCGAGGTGCTTTGACAGGGATTGCGGATCCCATCAACAATAGATAAGGGGAAAATATATTGTTGTAAACAACCTCCTTCCATAGACTGTCGAAGGTTATGATTTTCCATCCTAGCTTTGCCCCAAGGGCTTTTGCAAACTCTTGGGGTTCCTTCAGCCCCCACCCACCCTAGTTTTTGTGTGTTTGCGATCTTTTCCCAGCTTACCCAAGCAAAGGTACATCCCAATTTTTGACCCCGCTGAAGAAATCTGCAACAGATCTATTGAATTCTATGTAGAATTCCTTTAGGAATCCAAGCCATGGACGTCCAGCATACTGGAATTGCCTCCAGCATAGATTTTATCGGGCTGAGTCTTCTGGCTTAAGAGAGCCATTTTTGCTGCCAAATGTTGATACAGATTTCAATTTTTTCTAATAGTCATGACCAGTCAGCAATACAGTAGCCATTCGACTTTAGCCTGAAACCCAAGTACTTCAAACTTGAATCCAACTCCTGCCTGACGAATGCAAAGTGTTGGGAAGCAAATCTTTGTTCATTTTGCAGACATTAATTCAAAATGATAGTTTATTCGTCATAATTTGGCTCCATACCTATCACTTTACAAAACAAAGATATAATGGACTTGAAGCATGAGGAATCACAAAAAGAGCCATTTAAGAAAATAAGTACATCATCTACAAACAAAAGATGAGAGAGAACATTCCTATCAGTGATCGAAACCCCTCCCATGTCTCCAGTTGAGCACGCCTTTTTTAATAGTCTACTTAAACCTTCCATAATTAGAAGAAACAACAAAGGAGAAAGAGGACATCCCTACCTAATCCCTCTTTCATCATGGAAGAAGTCTGAAGCCGCCCCATTAATAAGGACACTAAACAACACAGAGGTGAAGTAGCACATGATCCAATTGATAAACGAATGTGGGAAACCAATGTGCGTAAGAATGAGCTGTATGTAGGACCAACTCACATGATCTAAAGCTTTAGACAGGTCAATATTGAGGATAGTAGCCTTTTTGGAGAGAGTTTTGATCGAGTGAAGCATTTCTTGGGTAGTACCAACCACTTCATGAATTTGGCGGTGACTGAGAAAGGCAAATTGTTCCTTGGAAATCATCCTGGAAAGGATTGGCTTGATACGAAGGGCTATAATTTTGGAGATAATTTTGTAGACACAATTGCAGAGGGAAATAGGCCTAAAGTCATCAAAAGTAAGGTGCTTTTCCACCTTAGGGATGAGGGCCAAAAAGGTGAGTTGAAGACCTTCAACATCCTACATGATAACCGACATTCCTCAATGGAAATCAGAAGGTCTTGCCCAATGAACTCAAAAAATAAAATGTAGAATTCCATTCAAGCTTCGGGCTTTTGTCTTTGTTGAAGCATTTCATAGTTGCTTCCAGTTCCCCCAAAGTGATAGGTTGATTTAGTTCTCCTCTTCCTCCTTAACAAACCTAGGCATAGCCTCCACAACCTGGAGGATTTCGGCGATAGTGGTACCCCTTGGATCCTTATAGATGTTTGAAAAATGCCGAACTCCCATGTCAGCCAGCTGAAAGAAAGAACTGGCCTCTTTGCCTGTATGGTCTTTTAGTTCTCAAATCGTATTAATAACTTTTCTACCTCTGGTGAATTGTTGGAAAAATTTTGTATTCTCATCACCTGCCTTTATCCATAACGCTCTGCTTTTTAGATGCCAAGTTTCCTCATTCCTTCGCAACAAAGTAATGTTCTCTTTCTCTAGTTTTATTAGATCGTATTTTTCTTGAAGAGAGGCGTAGCTAGACAACCTCGATGACTCAAGTTGTTTTAACTCCCTTTCGATCTTATTTAACTCCTCGCCATCTTGTTATATTTTTGTGCCCATGTAGTCCTCATATTGTTATTATTGTGCCCCATAGAAGCCGACTATTGTTATTATTGTGCCCTTACATTATTATTGTTATGTTGGCTCTAATTATATTATGACCCCTTAGACTCCTATATATAGAAAGGAGGTCTTTTCATTTGTATCATCCAAGAATTGTTCATTTGCGTAATGCAAAGGAGATTTCCCCCTTGAAGAGGCTAAATTCTAAGGCGTCGATCTTTCTTTTCTATCTTTTTGTGAGCTAGTTCCATAACATTTGGAATTAGAGCTTTGGATTCTAGTGTTTCACTACTCCAAACAGGTCATCGTGACATTTTCGCTATAACTTTCTTTCTTTTTTTGACATTTCAGAAGAAAAAAGAAAAACCATTTAAGCCTAAATCGTTCTAAACTTAGTGTCCAAATTTCAGAGCTTGTCTCGCTATATTTTCGGAGATATGATATGAGGAAGTTAGAGTTTTCGCAGACTCCTGAATTACATTCCAAACTAGTGACCTTGGGAAAATCATCATAACTTTTGTTCTGAGCATCAGATTGAAATTTTGTAAGAAGTTTTAGAAAGAGGACGGCCTGTAGTTTTCTGCATATCAATTTCAGTTACTAAGGTCGAAAAAGTGACACATGGCACTTCATACAAGTTTGCTCTACTGAACTAGTCGATAATCAGGTCACCTTGGGAAATTTGGCATAACTCTTCCTTGGAGAATCCAATCTTGAACAGACTTGAGGGGTTAGAAAGAAGACTCAAAGGGATACTACAGGATACAATTTCAGATATTAGAGATCTGTAGTTACAGAGATACAACAGATTCAATATCAAGCTCTTACAAAGTGAAAAAAAAAAGGTGTGTAGTTTTTGTTTTTGTTTTTTTGCATAAGATTGGTTTGAAAAATTAGTTTGAAGGAATTCAAAGGGAATAGTGAAGAATTATTACCATTAATTGATGCCCCGAAGAAAGAAAATGGAAACACCTAGTAAGCAACCTGAAAGCTTTAGCATGACTCGTGAAGAAGAGGAAGAAATGCAACATGATATATCGAAATTACAAGACCAAGTACAACACATTTCACTCTCACAAAAGGTAACTGAAGCCAATATGAATTGCGTGAAAGCTAATATGAATGGTGTGCAAGTTAAGATGGATGGCGTGGAAGCTAAGATGGATGGCATGGAAGCTAAGATGAATGGAATGTATGCTAAGATGAATGGCATGGACACTAAGATGGAAGAATTGAAGATAAATTTGAATAAGTTGCTACAAGAAATGGTTACTAATTGTGAAAGGGTATTAAAGGAAACTCATGATGAGAACAAAAGAAATGTTAATCATGATTTCATAAACTCTAATGTTGGATTGAAGACCCACCATGTTCCAAAAATCGATATGAGGAAGTTTGATGGCAAGGATCCCGAAACATGGATACTACAAATGGAGCAATTTTTCGATTTCCATAATGTGCAAAACACACAAAAAAGTACGTATTGCAACTTTATGTTTGAAACCAAATCAGTTTACATGCAATCATTGACTTTTCTCTCGTAAACAAATTGTCACTTCGACAATTTTTACGGAAGAAATGATAGCACATTATGAGGATACAAAAAGCAACACCTTTTTTAGCCAATTAATAAATCTCAAACAAAAGGGTTCAATGATGGAGCACATTGAGGACTTCCAAAAATTGAACATAAGGGTAAAAGATATTCCAGAGGAGAATAGGATTGATGTGTTCATAAGGACTTTAAAGGATAATATCCAACATGAGGTTTGAATTTGGGAACTTGATTCATTGGAGAAGGCATTCAAGTTAGCAAGAAAAATGGAAAGCAAAATTATGGCAACCAGGAAGCCTACCACTCACAACTATAAATAAGGAAGTGTTGTTGCCCCTAGCCTTCCACAACCTACAAGGTTAACACCACAACAATTGGAAGAAAAAAGATCAAAAGGGATTTGTTACAGTTGTGATAGCATATACACTAAAGGTCATAAGTGTGCTAAGAAGAAATTATTCTACATAGATTGTGAAGAGGAGGAAGAAAATGAACAAGAAATGTCAAAAGAAGAGGATATATTCCAAGAACAAACACTAGATAAAGAAGAAATAAATCTGACCATATCTTGTAATTCATTGGATGGAATTACCACTCCTCAAACTATTAAGATAAAAGGACATATCAAGAAGAAAAAGGTAATAGTGTTGATTGATTCGGGAAGTACCCACAATTTTATCCATTGTAAGATAGCCAAGGAATTGAATTGCTTCCTATATCCACCAATAGAGTGTCAAGTGATGGTTGCAAGTGGAGGAACCATAAATTGCTCTGGAAAGTGCCATAATATCAAGCTATCCATGGGAGGATATGTATTGAATAGTCCAATGCTTTCCATTCCAATGGGTGGTGATGATGTTATACTAGGAGTCCAATGGCTACAATCCTTGGGTACAATAGCTTTTAATTTTCAAGAACTTTTCATGAAATTTTGTCCGGAAGGAAAGGAAGTTGAATTAATGCGTATTGCAGGGAAATTGGCAAAGGTAATCAACTCTAATGGTATGACAAAGCTTCTAAAGAAGGGACAACGAGGTGTAATTACACAATTATGTTCGCTAGAGGTTCCCACATCAAAATCATGTATTTCTCCACGTCTCCAAAAAGTCTTGGACAACCATTCCAAGGTATTTGAGACTCCCAAAGGCCTCTCATCTATTCGTGATCATGATCATGTCATTCATTTGATTCCAGAAAGTGTTCCTCCGAACATCAGGTCGTACAGATATCCCTATGCCAAAGAGAGTGAAATTGAACGTATGGTTGCAGAAATGCTAGAGGCTGGTATAATTCAACCTAGTTAAAGTTCTTTCTCTGCTCTAGTAGTATTGGTGCACAAGAAGGATGGATCGTTGCACATGTGTCCGGATTATACAGAGCTCAACAAGCTCACTACTAAAGATAAATTTCCCATTCTTGTCATTGATGAATTACATGGATCAATTTACTTCACCAAGTTGGATCTTCATTCAGGATATCATTAAATCATAATAAAAACTAAAGACATTTCGAAAACAACATTTAGAACTCATGAGGGTCATTATGAATTTTTGTTCATGCATTTTGGCCTTACCAACACACCTTCTACATTTCAAGGTTTGATGAATTCCATTTTCAAACCCTTCCTTAGAAAAATTGTGTTAGTATTTTTTGATGATATACTAATCTACAACAAGTCTTGGAAGGATTATGTTCAACATGTTGACAGGGTACTCAAACTATTAGAGGAAAAACAATTATATGCAAAAAGCTCCAAATGTTCCTTTGGAGTACAAGAGGTGGAATATCTGGGTCATATTGTATCTCATGAAGGTGTTAACGTAGACCCTAGCAAAATTAAAGCCATTAAGGAATGGAACATCCCCACATCGATAAAGCATCTGCGAGAATTTCTCGGGTTGACAGGGTATTATCGCAAGTTTGTTAAGAATTATGAGAGAATAGTAGCACCTATAACAACATTATTGGAGGAAGATGCATTTTCATGGACTCCAGAAGCAACAAAGGCTTTCGAACATCTTAAAGAGGCAATGTGCCAAGCATCGGTCTTAGCTACGCCAGACTTCACAAAAACATTTATTGTGGAATGTGATGATTCAGGAAATGGAATTAGTGTTGTTTTAATGCAAGATGAAAGACCCATTGCTTTTGAAAGTCGTCCAATCAAAGAAAAGTATTTACACAAAGCTATTTTTGAGAAGGAAATGTTGGCAATACTACATACACTTAAGCAATGGCGACCCTACCTAATGGGAAGACACTTCAAGGCAAAAACGGATCATGGTAGTCTTAAATACTTTTTAGAACAAAGATTATCCTCTGAAGAGCAACAAAAATGGGTCACAAAGATGTTGGGTTATGACTTTGAAATCATCTACAAAAAAGGGAAGCAAAATGTCTTGGTAGATGCATTCTCAAGAAAGGATGAGGATGTGAAAGCATTGTTTTGTGTTATTTCTATTATCCAACCAGATTTGATAAACGAAGCCAAGGGATGAATGGAAGAAGGACGAAGAAGTGTGGCTGCTCATTCAAAAGTTATAGAAGATCCCAGTTCAAACAATATTGCTAGAACTTTACATGGAAGGAAAAATCATATTAGAACCAGGAGCAGTCATAGAAACAAGAACCCGACAGCTACGAAATCAATCAATTTCAAAGCATCTCATCAAGTGGAAAAACTTGCCCACTGAATATTCTGCATGGGAGGATAAGAATTTTATATAGAAACATCAAGAACTACTCAAGCGTTGAGGACAACACATTTTGAAGGAGAGGGGCATGCTAGGTCCCTATACTACTAGTGTAACCCCTTATTGTTATTATTGTGCCCCATAGAAGCCCATTATTCTTATTATTGTGCCCTTACATTATTATTGTTATGTCGGCTCTGACTATATCATGACCCCTTAGACTCCTATATATAGAAAGGAGGTCCTGTCATTTATATCATCCAAGAATTTCATTTGTGTAATGTAAAGGAGGTTGCCCCCTCGAAGAGGTTGAATTCTAGGGTGTTGATCTTCCTTTTCTATCTTTTTGTGAGCTGGTTTCATAACATGGCCTATGCTTAGCTGATAGTTTTCTCTTTTAAGCAAGCTAGGTTGTTTGATATAACCACCGTTGGAGGGGGACCAAAATCTTGATTGCAGTGGCTCCAATTTTCCTTGACGATAACATGGAAATCTTCCTCATTTAGCCAAAAAGCATTAAATTTGAAAGGCCATCCTGGTTTGAAGTTTGCATCCACAATTTCAAGGAAAATCGGTGAATGATTAGAGTATCCCCCCAAACCCACCCATTGTCGTATGTGTGCAAGGCGATGAAGTAAGGGGGTTTTGATTACGAAACGATCGAGCCTTCTAGCTAGGCATCCACCCCCGTTCTGTGGTTCTCCCAGGTCGTAATGATACATGTCGTGTCAATGTTTATTATGTCATGGACATCCAACAAATTCTCAAAGAAACCTGTTAAACAGTCTGACTGAGCTTTGTGCCCCCAAGATTTCGCGAGCCCAAGTGAGAAATTGAGGTCACCACTGATAAGGAGGTTCTCAACTTGCATAAAATCCGTCTGGAGCAGATTCTCCTAGAAATCCTCCCTATTCTAGCAAGGCCCATAGATGTTAATAACCCTCAGGGGGATATTGAGCAAAATGGAAGTGAAGTTTGTTCCCTGAAAACCCTTGCCATCCCAAGCATTTGTAACCTTGATCGATTTATTGTTGAAACCAAGGCACAACCCCCCGATCTCCCTCTCATATCAAGGAAAAAGAAAACCCAATCCGGCAAGAAGGATTTTAGGGTTGTGTTGATAAGGTGAGTATCACCTAGGGTTTTTTGCAGTAAGAGAATATCCAACTTTTCTGAAAAAACACAGGCTTCTCAACGGTAATTTTTAGAAAAGTCGAGTTTGTGCCTTCTCCTTGGTGTATAAACCCCTCAGTTACTGCCGTAGTTGTTGAGAAAGGCCCAGGCCCTGCAGAGACTCCTCCATATCAACCATCCCTGACACTAAGTCATTTACCTGATCTTCCGGTAAAGTGGGTGACTTTGGTCTATGCCCAGCTCATGACATGGGTTGTGATTCCATCCAAATGTCCAAAGGCGTTCAACTGTCCAAGGAATAGTCAACTAATTCCTCCTCCATTCATTAAACACATAGTAAATAGAGGTAAAACGACAAATTGCTCTTGGGATGTGTTGAGAAACCTAGGTAAAACTCTTTAAAAATGCGTTGAAACCCCGCATAGCCTCCAGTACCCCACCGAGACTGCCACGGGATGCATGAGAACCCCAAGGCAAGCATAGGGTGTCGTGTCAAATTGTTATGGAAAGAGGTAAACCGAAGCTAGAGGAATTACGATGATCAATGCAGGAAAACCAACCACAAGCAAACCTTCGACACCTTATAAAAAAGTCTACCAAACTTTGTGGCTGCCCCGATGTGAAAACATATGCGCATAGAGGCACCAGTCCAACCCTATCGGAGACTCTATCCAAATCTTGGGCTGTTCAAACCTAAACTAGAGGAAACCCTAGGCCCCGTATTGAAACCCCTTGCCGACATTTTTTAAAAATCACGAAAGCGTAATCCTCTTTTCTCTTACTCTTCCCTGTAAATGAATGTTATAAATAATAATGAGGAACTTATAATGGAGGGACTTATTAAATTTGTTTTAAACAAACCATTTTCAGCATCACGTTTTACACTATTCTTGTTGCTATCATATTAATAAATATGATAAGATTCACATTAAATTATGTATTTTTAAAGATTTCCTTCAGGTGTTAAAGGGATTTTTTTAGGTTGAATGATATAAAATCTTTAATTGAAAAATTAAATGGACTTAATTTTGATTTTTTTCAACCAATTTACAGCAAGATCATAACCTAACCAAATTTTTATATAACAAAAAATCTAAATTTTTGGTCAAGTTTGTATAAACATTCCGCCTTTGGGGATTCTTAAGATTACTCTCTCACAAAATTGCTTTAACTAATTATGATAAAGTCCCACCTTAAATCGTTTTCAACTTGAGACGTTGTTGGGTATCTTTTTTGTTTAAGAATGATCATCCTTGACATAAAGATTTCTTAACTACGGTTAACTTACATGGTCACTCGTTATTGTGGGACCCTCACGAGATGTGCAAAGGCAACAATAACTACTTCTAGAAAGAAGACAAAGAAAGAAAGGAAATTTTAATGTCCACAAGGCTAAAGATAGCCTATGGGACCTCTTTTAGAGTGCAAAACTTGAAAAAAAAGTATGCACCTCATGAGATCGTTCTATATTGGTTCTATATATGCATATAGCACGTGTAACTTTTCATTTTTAAAACTGTATTTTTGAATGCATAAATGGATACAATGCCTTGAAAGTTTACTTAGACACTTGGATTATGTAAACTACACCACGTAAATTTGGAATTCCAATAAATCTTTGCTAGACAAGATTTTTAAACTGGAATTAATGGCTCCAAATTAATTTTTTTTTTTTTTTTAAATGAGATAGCTAAAATTATAAAACAAACCCCCTTCTTTATGTTGATTGTAGAATATCACAGAATTTGAAGGTCACACTAGTGGAAGATACTCTTTATTTAATCTCAATATCAACACACACTGACTTTAGTCATTTCCTCTGTGTAATTACATTTTTTGTGCGCTAGTGACCACGAGGACTTATGGTAATGTTTCTTCTCATTACCTTGCATGTTATAGCTTCAATATAATATGTATATAAGATTTTGACATAGTGGTATGATTGAAAATAATGATTTAGCTAGATGGTTCGAGCAACATTTGTCAGACATACATCAACACAAGTGTGAGACTATTGCAAGCCTGAACATATTTCCTCCCTTCCATCCTCCACCCTTTAGATTGTTATCTTTCCTTTGCTACAACATTTTTACAGTAACATCACAGAGATATTCAATTCTTTCGGTGTATCTTTACACTTTTAAGATTAATTGCTAGTTATAACATCACAAATCAATGACAATCAATTATGACTCTTTAGATATCCATTAAACTATTGGTCATAGTTACCCCATCACTATTGCTATAATGGTTGGTCTTGTTGACTGGATGACCTATCGTAGTAACTCAACATCACTATTGCTATAATGGTTGGTCGTGCTCACTTGATGACTTGTCTTAGTAACTCAACATATTTGGGAGAAGTCAAATAATTAGCTAATGAAAAGCACCTTTAGTATCATTACAAAATTAAAATTTAGAAATTCTAATAAGAAAATACCAAACAAATATTAAAAAATGTATTTTGTAAACCTTAACCTTATTATTAACCTTAACTTATTATTAATACTTAATGTTATGTTAAAATAATATAATAATAAAGATCTATAATCATAAACACCATTCCAAAAACATTTTAAAATAAACATAATTAATTGTTTTGAGATATTTTTTTGGCGGAAATCACATTATAATATTTTTGTCGATGTATTTTGAACCAATGAGTGTGGCTTATTGTCAAGACAAGTTGAAGAACCAGATCATGGCTACATGTTAAATAGGGAGAACAGATCTTCCAACAACTATATTTGATTAGGAAACGACTATAAGAACCAGATCATAGCTGCATCTTAAATAAGGAGAGCAGATCTTCCAACAGCTATATTTGACTAGGAAACGACTATAATGCACTAGGCAGCTAGACTGAACCAACAAGTGTTTCTCAATCAAATATAGCTGTTGGTCCAGTCTAGCTACCCAGTCCATTATATCTGTTTCCTAGTCAAATTTCGTCGTTGGAACCTCTGCTCTCCCTATTTAACATGCAACCATGATCTCGTTCTTCAACTTGTCCTGACCATGAATCACACTTGGTTCCAAATTGGTAGACAAAAATATGATAATGTAATTTGCGCAAATTTTTTTCTCAAAAACTTGATATAGATCTCAAAAACTTAAATTCAACCAATAAATAATTAATTGTTATTATTCATACAGACGGTACAAATAAAAAGAAAGGTGCAAACGGCCAAGAAAATAACTTAATTAACTAAATTAATAAAACCTATTATAAATTATATATCAACATTTATAATTGTTTTGATATATATATTGAGTTTTTCGAATGAAGGTGGTTGTACTCTGCAAAGGAACTATATAGTGCCCTGCATTTCGTGCGTGCGTTCTATTTTCAGAGCGGAAGCCGGGAAGGGTTTCGCGGGTTTTCTGTTTCTGATATCTTTCAAATCCCTGGTGTCACCGGACAGCTCTGAAGGACGCGCCTTTAAGCTTTTAAAGAAAATTTCCTGTAACTTTGCAGAATAGAAGCCGGAAGCTTGAGCTCGAAGTAAGTTGTATTAAAGCCTTGATGGATGCTTGAAGGTTTGAGGTTTTCTGTATTATTTTTGTTTATAAAAGATGCCCATCTTTAGTGTTATTGCCTTCGACAGATGCTTAGAGCCTACAAGTAATGGTAATAATGATATTAGCAATACTAATGTTAATGGTTCCCCGTCTGCGAAACCTCTGATAAAGAACATAAAGATAGTCCGTTAGATAATAAGAAGACTTCCCGTGGGTTTATAGTGCCCTGCATTTCAAGGCTTTCGGGATTTTGCAGTTGTTATTGCTCAGCACGCGTCCATCAGAAATGAGTACAGCAGCCGTGAGGGATCTCCAGCACCAACTGGAGAACCAGGCCAATGCCCTTAACAAGATTCGGAAAGGTAAGAGCTTCAAGGGTTTTGTTTGTTTCTAATTTTTTTGCAGACCAATGCACACATGAAAAATCAATCAACATATATATGAATTATGGGTTTTGTTCGTTGCAGACATCGCAAAGAATCATCAAGTGAGGAAGCAGTATACAATTCAGCATGGCGAAAATGAGATGGTTCAGAAGGTAATCAGGGAGGAATGCCGTTCATTTGTTTGAATTTCAGCGATGAATGATGGGTTATCATAAGGAATTAATCTACTGCGAGATTTATTGCACAGGAACTGGAATTACTGAGCGAGGATGCGAATGTGTACAAGCTCATTGGGCCCGTGTTAGTAAAGCAGGATCTCGCAGAAGCGAATGCCAATGTCGCCAAGAGAATCGAGTACATAACGGCGGAGCTGTAAGTTATTTTAACCTATCTTTTTGTGTCCATTCTATGTTATTGTTATCGATTCATTGAGCTTTGGTTATGGAAGCAGGCCAGGCTAGTGTAATGGGCTCAATTCTCTTAGATTCGTTGGCCGTTATTATTACTGTTATTATTTGGAAGTGCTTCAAGAAACATACTGAGGATCTACACCGCAAAGAGTGGAGTTCCTTTGGCTTAGGTGCCATAAAAATTTATTCAACCAAAATTGATGACCCCTTCTCATCCCCTTGAAACTCATGCTTTACTGCACATGGTGCAGACCACAGTGAGAATTAAACCCTGGTGGGCGTAACACTCTGTCCATCTTGCGAACCAATGCCCTGTTGTCAGAGGCTATTTAATTAGACTTAGCACCACTACAAACTAGCTTAAAAAAATCTAATTACCTTAATGGAACAAGAGACTTTTTACTCCTGGAGATAAATCCAATTACGTATGTACGGGGCATTTCACACTTTGAGATGTCTGTACCTTCTCTTTTCTTCTAGGTAAATCTTGTTAGGAAACCCCGGGCACTTCTTTGCTTTCACAGCTGGAGATAAATCCAATTACGTAAGTTTAACAGGCGACATTTCACACCCTCAGATGTCTCTGCTTTGTTTTCTTCAAGGTAAATCTCGTGAGGAAAGTCCCGGTTACTTCTTTGCAATTACTAATGGTACTCATTGTAAACTCGTTGGCACTGATTATGACACCTGACCCGACAGGGACATCGAATGAGGTATGCAATAGAGGCAGTCAATCTAAGGAATTGATCCTTAGACCTAACACATTAAATTCAAAGTACGACCTAATATAGAATGTTAGTGAACTATTTATATTATTTTAATTAGCATAGTTAGACCAGCTAAATTTATTTAGCTACTTTCAATAATTTTTCTAAATGCAGTAAATTGTTTCCAAGTACCTATTCACCAGCACAAGTACCTTATCTTATACTCTTTAGCTTCTAGACATTTAGTGGCTAGTGTCTAGCCCCTACTCATAGGTCTTACTATTTTTATGCTTTTAGCATTGTTTCAGGAGATGCATCGCACTCCCACTTTGCGCTGACACTGGATGTACGATCTTAGTTTTTTTTGACTCACTTTTGTGATCGTTTTCATTGGATATCAATAAAATTATCTTATTCATACCTGCAAAATAAGATGCCCTGAAAAATATGGGAAGACTTTCCTATTGGATGCAATATTCCTATCTAGCAAAGGCAGGGATGACAACTTTAAGAAATCAACATCATTATTGGGCATAACATAATTAATTATGCTTGAGGTGGCATTTCGAGGAGATTAATTGGTGAAACACCTTAGTGTAATAGCTTGTTGGAACCAGCACGAGAAGATCTACAGGATGGGATGGTTAGATATAAGTTTCAATTATCAGAGGAGATGTGGTGACCAATTTACCATTTTCCCACATTAAAAAGAATATTTTAATTAAAATAAAAGAGGGAAAAGTGCTCCATGATTAAAATAATAATCAAATAGAAGATTCTAGAGGGGTCCATCAGATCTATAAAAGAGGAGGAGGAGGCCATTGGAGGACATCTTGGTTTTGATATTGTTTCTTGTATGAGAGGTTGAGAACCCGGTTCTCTACTCCATTGGTAGCCCCAGGACGAAAACTCTCAGATGATATAGAGAGATTGGGCAGGGACCCATCTCTTCCCTTGGTGAATCTATTCAGGGTTCACAGGTTGTAATGTATTGTTTTTCAGTTGTTTGGAGGTTGATTTGTGGCATTTTTGTAGATCTGTTTGAGCCCAAATTATCTCAGCTGTATGGGTTGTATGTGCATGTAAAACCCCAGTTATCTAATATAATAAAGCTGAGAGTTTTCTTATTTATTATGTTATGAGATCGCAGTGCTCTATTTGTTTATTTTTACATGGAAATCTTCTCTTAAATTCATGATTAATTTTAGGTGAAGTCTCTGTTCCAATTTTTTTGCATTTGGGACATTACATAAGGATCACACACCTCCTATTGTCTGTTGATATTCCCACCTTGATCCTCAAGAATCAAGTGGTAGAACACCTACATCCCATCACTTGGGGGAGATACCACTTATCATAAATGATAAGGATCACACATTCACCTAAGTCTCCTGACCCATTAGCCAAATGGGTGGCAATCCAAGCAAGCCCAACTTGTGGGTAGGATGCATACTAGGGTATACTCTGCCGATTCCTAGACTTGGTAGTAGGGAGAGATACACACTTACCACAAGTCGCAAGGATCACACACACACACCCTACAACGACAATAGGAGATACACATACTTGCCACAACGAGTAAGGATCACACACACCCATTGTCTTGAGTTCCCCCAACCCTAGCAGCTCTTTGGCTCCATTCCCTTCCTTGGAGCTCAATAGGGGGAAGAGCATAGCTTAGTGTTCTCGATCAAGTGCGACCCCTTCCTGAAAGGGTCACATTCACTAGTCCAAGCTGCTCTCGAAGATTAAGAACTTCCCTTTCGACAAAGGATTGGTAAGAATGTCTGCTATTCGTTCATCTGTCAAAATATGATGGAGCCTAACAACTCCTCTCTCTTCATATCCCAGATATAGTGATATTTGATCTCAATGTGCTTGGACTTGTCATGGAACATAGGATTCTCTGAAAGTCAGATCCAACTCTTGTCACAATATACCACAATCATATCTGAAACTTGCTCAAATAGCTCTCCAAAGAGTTTCCTCAACCATATTGCCTCATAGCTAGCCATGCTAGCAGAAATGTACTCAACCTTGGTTGTGCTAAGGGAAACAAACTTTTGCTTCCTCCTCATCCAAGATATCATGGCAGGCCCTAGGCTAAAACATCACCCTGATGTGCTATTCCTGTCAACAACATTTCCGGCCCAATCAACATCAGTGTATCCATGTAGTCTCACATCTTCTGTAGTATATCTCAGTCCTAGATTAATAGTCCCATGTAGGTATCTCAACACATGCTTAGCAACAACCTAGTGTGCATGTAGTAGCTCTGTCATAAATTGACTCAGAGTGTTGACAACAAAACATATGTTCGACCTAATGTTCATCAAGAACATCAGTGCCCCAATCAACTATCGGTACTCAGAGGGATTTGCCAAGTTAGGTCCCGCAACTTCACCACATAGCTTCTTAAAAATCATCTCCATCGGTGTGGCCATGGAATTGCATTATGTTGTTCTTTGTAGACATATCTAGGCTATAGAACTGTGTCAAAGTATCTAAGTAAGGGGTGCATTTGAAAATGGATGATTCAAAGATACAAACCCTCTTTGATGTTAATAATCCTTAAAACTTTTAAAGAACATTCAAAGTGTTGATTTCCAACAGTGACAACATACAATTCTTTGAAAGTATTTGGTAGAAGAATGGAGGACATTGGAAATCAAATATTCTAATTTCTTTCTGAATATCTAATCATCTAAATTACCAGAAGCGTATAAAAGAATTTCTATAGCATAACATTAATACATATGAGAATTGGTACAAATGCAACAATATAATGATGTAGAGTAATTAAATTAAAGAAGTTGTGCAATCAAGTTACTAAGTAATGAACATAACTTTGCAGTGGGACTTCAACGAGGTTGATATTCAACCCAACCTTTCCCAAATATCTATATAACTTCAAATGTATGCAGAAAAAAAGATTATGTAATCTTAGGAAAGTACTCACACAATATACAAATGTTGCCATAAGACGGAAACAAACCCCTTTGATTATCTTCAAAAATTCAAGTATTACAACAATATTCCAAAACTTGGTCTAGGTATCAACCTTTTTTCATTCAAAAATAAAAGTATGTACATAGTGCTTTACAAAAACTCCTATCTCCTATGGATTTATAATGAAAAATAAATATTATCCAAAATAATTTGGATAATTTCAATAACACCTTGACTAAAAGTAGAAAATTTGCTTTTGAAATATCTTCAATTGTCCTTGATATCTGCATTCGGGGGCAATGTATTTGAATTTGTTCTGATTTTGATCGATAGAATCTGGAACTGTCCTGATCTCCTGCTGAAATGTTGTAATTATTAAAATGAGCTTTACAAGCTGTGCCCATTCCTCTTTTGTTGGATAAGTCAAATCAACCATCTTGAAAGCTTCATCCACCTTTGTGCATTTCTCAAAAGTTGGTTTGATTAGAAATAAATTTTTGACTTCATAACAAATAAAAAGATCATCAGATAACTTTTTTAGCAAATTTTGGCCACTTATAGCTCCCTTTACCCTAGTAAATTTCGACTGATCCCTTGTTGCTCTGTTTAGTAATCTTTGATAGTCCTCCTTGGTTATCATTTGGTCTTGGGAATTTTTGAAAGAAGGCAAGCCCCTTTCCCACAAAACAAAAACTTTGTGTAAAACTTGTTTACCTTCATCTGCAGCATTAAGTTTTTCTTAGTTAAAATTCTTCTCGTTTGTAGAACTGCATTAGTTCTATCTTGAATACCTAGTTCTTCTAATTCTTCTCTAGTCTTTGTGTTTAAAAACTGAATGATTTGGCTTGCTTGGATAGGTTTATTTCCCAGCTCCTATTTGATATCATCAATGGCTTCACCTACTCTCTCTAGCAACTCTTCTTGTTCAACAACAATTTCAATTGATGGCCAAATATCAGATAATGAAGAGATAATTTCCATCCAAATTTTCTCTTTAGCTTGCATTAAACATTAGGCATTGTTAGATTGACTTATTTTCCATTCAAGTTGTTTTTGTAACCTGGAGCTTTTTTGGATTTCAGAGGCCAAAGAGTTAACATAATTGATCTTTCCTTTCTTCCTCTTTTCTAAAGCTACTTTTAAATTATCAATTTCTTGATTTTTGAAACTTAACAAAAACCATACTTCAGTCCAATGTTATCAGAACCAAACCAGTGATCGAACTGAAAAATCTTGTGGACCAGGAATTGGTCAGAACCTAACCAGTGATCGAATCGAAAAACCTCGTGGGCCGGGAACCAGTAAGAACCAGACCTAAATTGGTAAAAAACTAGAAAAAAACCGGTTTACCAAAAACACAAAATATTAATATTTTAAAGAAAAACATATATATTCATGTGCATCCATATGAATCTAAACCATTTATACACAAATATGCAAAAGTTCTCATTTATATAGCAAGTAATAGTGCATATAACCAAAATAGCACTTAGTGCAAAACAACGCTGAGCAAAAAAACATCAAGTAGCAGGCTCTCAAAGGCCTTTATGGTCCAAAATAACATGATAGTATGATACTACAATCTACAATACTACAACTACAACCTACAAGTGCTAATTGTCAATGTTATCATCAGAATCATCATCCCGATCATCCTCCTCATCCTCGTTTGAAGAATGAGTGGCATCCAAGTTTGCAATCATTGCTTATATATGGATCTTTATCATCAATATAACCCTTTAAGCATTAAAATAAGATAGAAAAAACGTAGCATGTCAAGTCAAAATTTTGTTTTAATGATGGGTACATTTTTAGTAGAGTCATGATAGAGGAGTTCAACAACCATTGTCACTAACATCAAAGTACATAGAGGGATTGATGCTCTTTATTAAATACTAGTTCCTCACCCTCGTACATGACAAAATCCAATGGAAATGTTACAATCCCCACACTCCTGATATCTTGAAAAAGTGTTAAGTTTGTTGGATTTTGAGTGAAATCTAAAATTCTACTTTCTCCATATGAAATCCAATGAGGTTGGAACCACTCCCAAACATCCCGAGTCATTTCATGGTAATGTTAAAAATTTAAGTAGAAGGATGGAAATGAAAGATTAAGGAGAAACACAGCAACAATAGGACCATAGGCTTGAATATTAGGTCGAGGACTGTTGAGAATTAGG
The DNA here is from genome assembly GCA_000404065.3 of Pinus taeda. NCBI lineage: Eukaryota > Viridiplantae > Streptophyta > Pinopsida > Pinales > Pinaceae > Pinus > Pinus taeda. Next base: position 4,313 of record APFE030422226.1, on the reverse strand, counting down.
GTAGGGCAACATTTAACTCAGTTCTCTTTACTTGATTACTACTTGTGTAACTCTTCTTAGATTATCTTTGTCCATTATTATTATTTATGTGCACTACATCAAATAACAATCAAAACAATAAGAACAGTGGCACAATGTTAAATTTGGCAACTAGGGCCAAACTTCACATTGGATAGCTCATATGAGGCAACTCATATTTTTCTTGGATTCCTCTCTCCGAGAGGTGTAGGATTGATCTAAAGATCATCCCATTCTGACATGTACAAATGAAGGTATGATTATTTTGATTAGGGACAAATTGTCAAGGTCGGTCAACAAATTCATGTAGGCTCAGAAGCCCAATAGTCACGTCTATTCATCCTCAATGTTTGCCTATAAATACATGATGTCTCCTCCTCATTTGGATACACTTCACTCACTCATATTCTCTCTTCTACTTTGATTGGGTAGGAAAATCAAAAGCTTCTCTCCACGCATGCGAAGGGAAGGGTGGGTTTTTCTATTTCATCATTGATCAGATTTGACTGAAAATTTCAGAGGCTGTTTTGATTGCATTGACCTGTTTTTGATGCGATTTTGGGTGGAGGAATCCTGTTCTAGCAGACCACAGATATGGGCACAAGAACCGAGGCAAGCTGACCTCCTGTTTGACCTATGTTAACTGCACTAGGGCTGGAAGCAGGGTTGATTTTTGTTGACCAATTTTGATTGGACTTTTGCACTGTTTTGGACTAATTAGACTTCATGTTGGAGGCCAAAGTTGACTGGGTTTGACCGAGATGAATTGAGGAAGAAATCTGCCTTGTTGACCAATGTTGACTTTCTTGTTAGGGCTTTTTGTTTTTGTTGTTTGACTGATCATATTTTCACTGTAATTGGACAAGTGAATATTATACATTGTACACTCTCTCTCTGTGCTGAATTTTTGAAGAATTATAAAAAGAATTGATGAAGGTTTTGCCCATATTTGGGTTTGTCCCTGGTTGGTGCCATATCTTGTGTCCTCTTGTCTTGGCTAGTCTTCTACTGTTATTGTTTATGTTCTATTTGCATTTTACTATCATGTTGATGTGATTGCTAAACTAAATATTGATATTGGGCTAATAAAAAAATTGAAGGAAAATTGCTCTGAGCATAGAACAAATCATTGTTATCCTGAAATTAACACATAGTGATTAGGCTACAAGCCATGGCTAAAATCCCTCCTCTTGAGGGGAAAACCTGCAAACCTCTTCTCATAGATTCTTCACTAGATGAGTACAAAGATCATGACCAACCTAACACCAATGCTGCCTCACCTAGACCAAGACACAACCATCCTCCCTCCTTGATTCTTCTGTCATCATCATGCTGCACCATGTCTCATCACTGATCATCATATTGAAGCATCATCATCACTGATCATCATGTAGCACTGAGCACCATACTGATCATCACCGAGCCCTTATCATATAAACTGAGATCTTATCCGTATTGAAGTATGCCATGTCAACTATATCTGATCTATATCACTTTGTTACCCATCCAAAATGTGTCATCCATCCAAAGTTGCAGCACTGTGACCTCCATATGAAATTGCATCACTGTGATCTATCCGAAGTTGCATCACTGTCGTTTCTCTGTGATTCGAACTTGATCTGCCCATCCGAGAATCATAGAAGGATGTCCGAACTTCTTGCTGTGTTATCCGAGCTCCTGTGGTAACCCTTCTTGTATAACTTTTGAAAAACTCAGAGAAACTACTAGCTTTCTATGTTTTGACAATTGTTGAAATTTGGTACCGGAGGACAGGTGGTTCCCTTAGGCTTTGATCTTTGGCCTAGGGAAAAGTGTCCAAAAGATTTTAATTTTTCTCCTAAAGTGACTATAATTTTTATAAAGTTAAAATCTAATTTAAAAGTGACTTTAAGTGATAAAGTTACTAAGTCTAATTTTAAAGTGACTTTTATAAAGTCAATGAAAAATTAGAAAGGAAAAAGTGACTTTGGAAATAAATGACTAAGTGGGTCTTTATTAAAGTGGGTGAATTAAAAAATAGAAAGTGAGATTTAAATGTGCATTTAATCTCAGCCATTGATCTAAATCTATTTCAGCCATTGGATTTAGAGATCACCCAAAAGTCACTTGCATCACCCAAAAGTCACTTGGAGTTATATTAAAGGAGGAAAAGAAGGAAAAGATCATTCATTCTTTCATGAGCAGATTGGAAGAAGCAGAGCAAGAGAGCAAGGGAGATTTCTGGACAAGAAGGAGAAAGAGGCAGCAGTTTGGCACACATACCAGGCAGCTCTTCAGCAAAATCAGAACAGCAGAAAGACAAGCATTTCCAGGTGGTCTGTTGGGCTGAAAACGGATAAGTTTGCTTGCTGAAAAAATTATTTTGCTGTAATTTTTTGCTGAAATTTTCTTGCTGTAAAAAGACATTTTTTAGAAATAAAGAAGAGCTCTCAAACTGGTTTTCCCCAAGGGTTGTAGGGGGTTTTTCCAGGATCACGTTGACCAAAAATATCAGTGTTTTAATGTGTTTTAATGGCTGTTTATTACTGCTGATTTTTATTTCCGCAATTTCCAACATTCTATAAATTTTCCAGAATTTGTGTTTTCAGCAAAATCTATTTTTTCCAGCTTGTTGAATGTATGGTTATCGGAAAGGGCATTTAACTACATGGGAGAAATAAGGAGAAACTGAAAACCGGGGTGGGAAAACAGAAATTTTAACATGGTATCAGAGCTTGAGTGCTGAAGGACAGTTTGGGACAGCAAAAGAGAAAAATTACAGCTGCTGATTTTTCACTCAGAAAATTCCAGCACGCTGATTTTTCATAAACAGCAGGTTTTATCTTTATTACAACAGTACTATTTTTCAGTTTTAGGACAGCAGGATGTCATTGGGATTGAGGGTGGATGATAGGTTGGATGGGCATACAAATTATAGCGTTTGGGAGGAGAGAATGCAGAGTATCTTTGAGGAGGCAGAAGTTTGGGATATCATGGTGCATACCACACAGACCCTTGTTGTTGTGCCTACTGATGCTACTCAGTTGGCTGCTTATAATAAAAAGAAGAACAAGGGTAAGAGGCTGATTCTAGATGGAATCAAAGACCATTGCATTCCTCATGTGAGAGGAAAGAGCAATGCCCATGAGATGTGGACAACATTGTCCAATCTCTACCAGAGTACCAATGAGAACCGGAAAATGGTTCTGAAGGAGAAACTGAAAAACATTAAGATGGGTAATGATAGTGCAGCTGGATATCTCACTAAGATTACTAATGTGAGAGATGAGTTGACAGCGATTGGAGAGGCCATTCCACCCACTGAGTTGGTGCGGATTGCGGTAAATGGCCTCCCCCGTTCATGGATGAACTTTGCTGATGGGGTTTGTGCACGTGAGACCCTTCCCACATGGGAGAGGTTTTGGGATGATTGCATTCGGACAGAGATCAGGAAAG
>APFE030422219.1:93949-122861 GCA_000404065.3 Pinus taeda | reverse complement strand
GGAAGGCCTAAAGGAGTAGAGATCATAGAGCAAGGTTATTATACTGAGTTTTTTCCCCTGATCAGGTCTGAAGACCCTTGTGCCTTCTGCACTTCCCCCATCTTGTACAGGAAACCCTTGTTTCCTTGTGATTGGATGTTCATCCCTTAGTCATGACATCTTGGAGTGAGTATTGGAAGGAGACCTACTAGAGGCTTGAGGTGGGACGGATCCAGGAGGAGGCTGAGCTTTGAGCCTACAGAAGTGGTTCAGGTGATATTGCTCTTTTTTGTACTATTCTATTTGTCTAATAAAGAAACACTTCTTGTTCCCGATACGCTTCTTTCTTTATGTTAATGATATTCATATTTGAGTTTCATGTATGAATGGATGTCTAAAAGCTTATAACTAACTCCTTTCTTACATAACATAAAGATGATTTTTATGTAAATCTTTGTCCATATACTGCTGCATTCCTTGGAATTGTTGTTTTTGCAGGGCAAAGGAGCAGAAGGGACGTGAAGAAGGGTTTGCACCCTTGAGGAACTACCCAAACGTAGGACCTGAGGCATGTCCTTCTCACATTAGAAATAGCTTTTTCTAGCATAATGGTTGTGTGTGTGCATGTTTCTTGATTTAGACAACTTTCAGTCTGCTAGGGTTCCACCCAAGAGCCTTAGGGGATAAAATCCCGCAACACCAGGAAGACTAGGATCGGCATCGTGACCATTTTCTCCTTGAATACATCTAGACTCCACTGGCATTCTTCATCCCAACATAATATAGCGTCCTTCTTTAATAGCTTTTCCATTGGCGTGGTGATCTGGGTATAACTCTTGATGAACTTCCAATAGTATCCAGTATGACCCAGTGTTGTGCATAGTTGTTTAACACTTCTTGGCACCTCCAAATTAATTATAACCATGATTTTAGTAGGGTCCACCATTAATCCTTGTCTGCATATGCTCTAAAAATGATGATCTTAGATTAATTTTAAGGTATTACAAACTCATGCGCATGGAGTTTCCTATATTACTTAGTGCAATGGATCGATAAGATTGTGAATAACATAGACAAGGAAGTAGTTAAAGAAACATAATAGACAACACACATAAACACGGCAAGTTTAATATGGAGTTCACCCAAAACTCCTGGGCTACGTCTCCTGGTCCAGCCTTCAGTGGTGACCTATCTATTATGTCTTCAAGAGAAGAGTTTTACAATGTGTGAGCTCAAATTGAGTCTCAACACAATAGATACAAAACAGCAGGAGTGTGCTTGAATCTCTCAAGCCTCTCTGAGTACAAAAACTCTCCCTCTCACTCTCTATCTCTGACTTTGCTCTGTCTCAACACCATTTGTCTTTGTCTTCTATCTTCTGTGGCTTTAAATCCAATCGGCGTTGTCTGTTTGTTTCCCCTTCTTGGGCTCTCTGGCTCCTGGCCTCTATCCGCTCGAATCCCCTTTCGAGTGTTAGAAATCATGGCATAATGTCTTCAGGGAAGGTGGCCACCCATTCTGCAACGGAAGGTACCAACGGGCCTTTGAAATCCCCAAAAATAGCGTTCTCTATTTACATAGGGAAATACACTAAAAACTATGAAAATCCTCCAATTTGTCGTTTATCAGATTTGAAATATTATAAATTCCACCTTATAACTCCTATTAGGTCTGCCTTTATATCACTTATCACATCTCCATTGTTGATCTGAGATATCTTGAACCAACAGCTGAGATTCATTTTGAGTGGCTCATGCGTACAGGGGTTAACCGTCAGAAAAGGATTGTTTTCTCTCTTCGATGCCTGGCCATGTGGCAGCCAGTGTATGGGCTCGGGCAGAGCCTGACCAAAACCACTTACCGCCTACGGCATGCCCAAAATCCCACTTGTTTCGTGGTTTCCCTTTGTATTTGAAAAATACATTAAAACATTGAAAATCCTGCAAAATGGCTCGTATCAGACTTGAAATAATATATAATTGAATTAATAAACCATTTCAAGTTTGGTTTCATTGCATCAGCACATTTCCTTTGTATTTCATTCATTTTAGCATAAATGTGAAATACACAATAAAATGTTGTTTTCCGGAACTCAAAATATATAAAATATCATCTGTAACCTTATCGAGTCTAGCTATCAAAAGTCGCATTTGTTATCAGCCCCGCTCCTTTGTAATGCTCCAACACGATATTGCGATGTGATATATATCGCAATCACAAATCGCATAGTCCCAAGGTCATTGTAAGCACTCCCTTGTAATCTGTCGATGTGATATGGTGGGTTAACATGGGTCGTCAATTTGCGCACTTGATCGACGGTCCTCGTTGACCGCACTGATCATTATCGTAAAATTTATATGGTCGCCTTTGATAACCTCCGGCTATCTTCGCCGATTGCGATATGTTGATTGGATCTAGATCGTTGATCGACCAGATCCAACAGCTCCTGTGCAAAGTTGTTTAAACCACCGATACTTTGTTTTTCCACTATCTCTTCATGTTTTTTCACTCCCGATAGTGTTTTCCGCTATTTCTAAGAGTTCTTCTTTTGCGATAGTTTCGATATTTAGAAGACTTTGAAGACTTAGAGGGTTTTCTAGGATCCATTTGGATCACGCCTTCCCACTAAAAAAGATTTTGGACCACCAAAAGTTGGTTTTTAAGCATCAATCAAGTGAGGATATAGCTTCCTCACTTGTCCAATCTCTATCCATCTTGCACTACTTGGTTTTGAACCTTTGAGTTCAATTCTTAGGTACTCAACGTCCCCTTTGTGCGTAGTTCTCACCTTCCTATCCAGAACTGTATCTTCCTGCAACTCATTGAGATATTCAGGCAACAGGTCATCAATAGAAGGCAACTAACTTTGCTCTTCGAGATCTTCAATCAATGAAGGTTCAAACAGTCTCAAGTTCTCTACATTAACTACTGAATAGATGTGCATGTAAGCTGGAAAATATAGGCAAAAATCGTTCTCACCAATTTTCTCAAGTATCTTGAAAGGCCCATACCTTATTGGGTTCAGCTTCTTAACTTCACCTTTCATTCTGTCTTTGCTGATGTAAAGCCAGATTTGATCATCAACTTGGAAGCTATGCTCAATTCGATGCTTATCTTGCCTTGCCTTGCACTTGGCCTAGATTATTTCTAGTTGTTCCTGCACTGCCTAGTGAATTTCTTGGATCTGTTCAATGAACTTGGTTGCTTTGTCCACATTACTATGTCCATCAACTACTATGTCTTTACTCAAGACAAAATCCAAGGGAGACCTTGGTATAAAACCAAAGCAAGTCTCAAACGGAGATATTTGTGCAGAAGAGTGCTTAGCATGGTTGTAAGCATGTTGCATATAACATAAATGTTCATCCCAAAGATTGGGATGATTGCTTCAATAGCCCCTGAGAAGCTGGAACACTTTCCTATTGACCAGCTCTGTTTGGCCATCTGTTTGTGGATGAAATGCTATGCTCTTCTTCAATTTGGTGTCCATCAACTCCCATAGACTTGACCAAAACTTCCCAACAAATTGGGAATCTTGATCATATACAATAGAAGTGGGTAACCTAAAATGAACCCATACATGCTAAAAGAACAACTTTGTTGTTTGTTCAGTTGTAATCTACTTATTACAAGGTATTGAAATACACATTTTGTTGAACCTGTCCACAATAACATATAAATAATCATGACCTTTTCTAGATTTTGGAAATCCCCCAACAAAGTCCATGGAAACACTTTCCCAAGGATGAGAAGGAACTGGAAGTGGAGTGTACAAGCCTAGTTTTCTATTGTTGGGCTCGCTTTTAGCACACATGGTACACCCTTTAATATATCTAGAAACGGTTTCATGCATTCTTGGCCAATAACAGAACCTTTGCAGTTGTGCAACTGTTTTAATTACACCAAAATTACCTGATATTAGATAAGTATGTGCTTCTCGGATTATGTTAACTCTTTTACTTTGAGAAATGCATAACTTTCCCAAATGATACAAGAGTTGGTCCTTAACATGATAATCCAATTCTTCTACTTGTTTGCCATGACTTAAAGTTGCATATACATCTTTAAATTCTACATCTTGATCATATTGTTCAATGTAGCTTTCATGCAATACTGAGTTATGCTTGAGTATAGTAGATGCGTTTATGATTGGTCTTGATAACATATTTGCAACTTTATTGTGTATGCCCTTCTTATATCTGATGACAAGATGAAACTCTTGTAGGAAACCCATCCACCTATAGTGTCTTGATTGCTGCAATTTAGTTTGTCAGTGCAAATATTGAAGTGGTTGATGATTTGTATGCATAATTTTTTCCTTGCCCAATAGTTAATGTTTCCACTTTTTCACACTCTGCACTAATGCATACAATTCTTTATCATATGTGGCATAATTAACTGCTGCATAATTAAATGTCTCAAAATGATAACATATTGGTTTACCATGTTGCATCAACATTGCTCCCATGGCATAGTCACTGACATCTATTTCAATCTCAAATGGTCTTTGAATATATGGCAATGCTAGTATTGTTGTTGTACTAATTTTTTCTTTCAAGGTGTCGAAGGCTTTCTACTGTTTGCCTCCCCATTGAAACACCTTGTTCAATCCTGTTAAAGCATGTAAGGGAGCTGAAATCAAGGAAAAGTTAACAATAAACTTTCTCCAATATTATGTTGCTCCTAGGAAGCTCCTAACTTCTGTAGTAGATTTTGGTTTAGGGCAGTTCACAATGACTTCAAACTTTGAGGGATCTATCTTCAATTCACCACCTCCTACAATATGACCCAAATAATTAAAAAATGTTTTGCCAAATTCACATTTTGATAATTTAACATATAGATTTTCTCTTTGCGAAACATATAGAGTTTGCTTTACATGCTTCAAATGTTCTTCCCATGTTTTACTGAAAACAAGAATGTCATCTAAATATACAATTACAAAATCATCAATAAAAGATTGGAGTACATCATTCATAACTCTCATGAAAGTGGCATGAGCATTAGTTAAGACAAAAGGCATAACCAGTCATTCATACAGCCCTTGCTTTGTTTTGAAAGCAATCTTCCATGCATCTTGTTATGCAACTCTTACCTTATGGTAGCCACTACGCAAGTCTAACTTGGAAAAGTAAACAACTTCTTTCATCAATGCGAGGAAGAGGATAATGATTATTGATCACTATTTTATTCAGTGCTCTGTAATCAATGCACATCCTCCATGAACCATCTTTCTTTCTCACCAACGCGATTGGAGATCCGCATGGTGATGTGCTTGGTCTTGTGAACCCTTTATCGAGTAGCTCTTGTACCTTCTTCTTGATCTCTGCATTCTCTAAAGAGGATAACCTGTACATTTTGATGTTAGGAAATGGAGCATCTTTCTGCAAATGAATATCTTAGTGTGGTGTTTCCAAATTCACACAGACCATCAAAGCCTTAAATATTTCTTGGAGCAACGGCTATCCTCACCACAACAAAATAAATGGCTATCCAAAATTCTGGGATATGATTATGAGAAAATTTACAAGAAAGGGTGCAAAAATGTCGTAGAAAATGCTTTATCACACCAATTTGAGGAGGAAAGCACCCTGCTAGCAATCTCTCTTCTCATTCTAGATTGGATTGAAGAAGCCCACAAGGAATGGTCTTCACATCCTTCGCTCTCCCAACTCATTAATAACTTGCAAGTAGATCCTAATTCCACAATGGGCTACTCTTGGAAGGATGAGATTCTTCGCTTTAAGGATAGAGTAGTGATATCACCGACATCCATCCTCAAAATGCGTACTTTGGTAGAGTTGCACTCATCTCCCACTGTAGGCCATGTAGGCTTTCAGAAGGCTTATGCTCGCACTTGTCATTCCTTCTTTTGGACAGGCATGAAAACTGACATTCTTATTTTTGTAACTGAATGTGATGTTTGTCAGCACCACAAAGGAGAAACAGTCAAGTCCCTAGGGACTTTACAACCATTTCCCATCCCTGCCTCAATCTAGACGAATGTTTCTATGGATTTCATTACTGGTCTTCTGAATTTAGGCAACAAGTCAGTCATCATGGTGGTTGTGGACAGACTTTCTAAGTATGCTCATTATTGCGCCCTAACCTACCCTTTTACCCCCTCTTTGGTGGCTAATTATTTGATGGACCAGATCTTCAAATTACATGGCATGCCCACTTCCATTATGTTTGATCGTGACCTGATCTTCACCAGTAACTTTTGGCAGGAACTTTTCAAGCTACAAGGCACCCAACTCCAACTAAGTACTTCCTATCATCCCCAAACTAATGGTCAAATTGAAGCAATCAACAAATGTATGGAGACATACCTCAGGTGCTTCAATTTAGAAAAGAAACATCAATGGGTATAGTGGTTACCTTTAGTTGAATGGTGGTATAATACTAACTATCATGCTGCCACCAAGATGACTCCATATGAAGAAGTTTATGGTCAATTCCCCCCTTCACCTACTTCTTATATCCCTGGATGCTCTAAGGTGCAAGCAGTGGATCAACTCCTACAGAACCGTGCAACCATACTAGCTCGTCTCAAAGATAATCTCCTTCAAGCTCAGAATCACATGAAGCAACAGGCAAACCAACATCGTTTGGAGCACACACTTCAAGAACGGGATCAGGTATTCTTGAGGCTACAACCATACAAGAAAACATCACTCAAAGACAAGGGCCGCCAAAAATTATCTCCAAAATGCTATGAACCTTATCAAATACTTCAGCACATTGGAGAAGTAGCCTATAAGCTAGCCTTGCCACCCATTGCAAAAATCCATCTAGTCTACCTAAATTGGATGAATAAGGTTCAATCTGGCTCCAACCTAAATAGGTCCTTAACACATGAGAATGACATTTTTCTGGCCACACGATCAAGGAATTCCTCATCAAGTGTAAAGAAACCTCTCCAAAAGATGTGACCTAGGAACTAGCTACTATTCTTCAGCAGTTTCCGCAGCTTTAGCCTTGAGGAAAAGGTTGTTTTTATCGGGGAGGGCATGTTAGGGTCCAACCCTAACCCCCTTATTTATGTAATAGGGTCGAGTCATAGTTATAGTTAGTTAAAGAGTCAATAAAGGCCATATTAATAATTGTAAGTGGTTGACCTACATTTAAAGTGTTGGAAATAATACTGAGAGGGGGGGTGAATCAGTATTATCACATCAATAAAAAAAATTCATTTCCATAATCAGATTCATATATGCTATTTCCACAACTTCTTATGATTCAGTTAGTTGATCCTTAATGAGTGCATTAGAACATTATCAACCATATTATCAGTTAACAGATGCAGTAACATAGAATAGATCATCACACATAAGGCACACACATGAACACCATGATATAAGGTGGAAACCCAATGTGGGAGGAAACCACCTGCTGCAAGTCATCTCAATCTTCTTCTTAATAAGAAAATCCTTTTACAATATTTGTACTGGTGCAGTCTCATACCAGTACGGGAGCTACAACCCCCTTTGCTTTTGTACTAGCTAATCCATTTACTAGTACACAAGCTGCTACCTGCTACAATGCTCCAAAGATTCCCCTTTGCTTTTGTACTAGCTTAAGTACTAGTACATAGGCGCCAGCCTACAATCTTCTCCCCTCCAAGTACCGTGTTTCATCAATTTTCATATTGGATACACTGAAGCACAACACATAATCTGAAAGGGCCACATTTCATCCAATTTTCATACTGGACCCAATAACCACATTGAAGCTCATAATCAAACAACCTTCTGAATCACCCAATCACTAAATCAATACATATACAATGAGAGTCATCAATCAGATCTAGTTCATCAGATCACATAAAGATATAATCAATCACTTCTCAGACAGCTGTTATAAGATCATAATACCAGAAACCAAACATCACTTCAACACCCAGAACACAGCAAGGATAAACATGGATTTTAAGAGAAGTAAGCAGTTTCACCCATGTACAGCCTGCTTACAAGTAAGCAGCTTCACCCATGTACAGCCTGCTTACAAGTAAGCAGCTTCACCCATGTACAGCCTGCTTACGGTACGCAGGTAACCCAACTGCTCACCTGCTTACCTACGCAGGTAACTGAACTGCTCACCTGCTTACCTACGCACTGTGTCCTTTGATCTGCCTGCGTACCTTCGCACCTGCTACCCTTCTGTGCCTGCGTACCGGCGCACCTGCAACCCTTCTGTGCCTGCGTACCGACGCACCTGCAACCCTTCTGTGCCTGCATACCGACGCACCTGCAACCCTTCTATGCCTGCATACCGGCGCACCTGCAACCCTTATGTGCCTGCGTACCGGCGCACCTGAAACGCTTTGTCCCAGCGTATGTACGCACTTTTCTTTCACTGTACCTGCGTACCTTCGGGCATAGATAATTTCAAGACTTCAAGAACAACCCAGACAGTCAGATCTACAGATCTGATCATGCGCCGAAGAGATCTCAATTCATCAATAGATTCGCCTTATTTAGATCTAGACATTACACCCAAGAGATCATGATATTTCAGATCTAGCTCTCATAAGATGTTCAACCCAAGCACATGCCTAAGCCAAATGATCTACTTTGCTTTATATAGGCAAGCTCCTCCTAAAAACATGGATCAATACCACGAGCCAAAACCATAGAAACACAAATATCGTCGGCTAGTTAAACATAAGAAACCCCACGTGTGCTTTTCTTTGCCTTGAAATGTGTGCACTGGGGTACGCACCTCCTGGACGGCTTATCTGCGTATTTGGACGTGGTCCCTTCACGGTGTACTTGCGGGTACACTCTTTCTGTAAGGTGTACCTGCGTACCCCTTATTTTCTTCAATATTTGAGAGTTGATCATCAATCTTTGCTACTGACCTGTTGTACAGTGATCCATCACCTGTATGGGTTGCCATCAAGGACAACACTTTAGCCATAATGCCAACAATCTCCCCCTTTGGACTTGATGGCAAAGCTTACACGTGAACTATCATCTGATCCCTTTTTGCTGTCCGGTAACCCATGCACTCTATCACATCTTATATATCTTCTGAATGTATACAAGTGAGATGATCTTCTATGAGAGGGTTTCTGTCAAGTACAACACATGCATCATAATGCCAACATCAAAATGTTTCCCAATTTCATAAGGACTAGGTCTCTCTCATTCATAGAGCTACTAAAAAGTTTACTTTTCATTGGGCCCAAATTTTGTATGATATTTTGGCTAAACACATTCTTTGTTTTTGCTCTAAATAAACAACCACTCATAACCTTCCCTTTTACATGTTTTCTTATGTTATGGATGTCATTTGTTTCTCTTCAGAATTTCAATCTATGGGATAGAAATGAACACTTTCTGATCGCTTCCCATCCTCATTTACCATAGCATATTATCATAAGAAAACTATTTCAATCATTTTTATCACATTTTACATCTCATTATGATTCCTATATATCAAGTTATTTTTAGTTTCAACATTCCTATAATGTCTATAGCTACCATGGATTGTTTATCTAGAATTGGGGATTGGTTCCTTGAAGATCATTTTACTTACATTAGGTTTTTTGGAAGTAATGATAATCTACATGATTTCCCCTTTGCGTTCTAGACAAAATTTTATGCAAAGAAGTTACCTATCGAACTATTGGAACTTGTATAACCCTTGAGTTAAAGAAAGCCTGCAAGAAGATCTGACCACAATTCCCCTTTGCAGATTGATTTATTTACACTTCAAAATGATCAATGTGTTATAAGAGAAATCCTACCTTTATATGGGTTGAAATTAGTGACTATCCCCGTAAAACCTCATGAACTCTCCAATGTGGTCTAGAGTATAGTTTTTGATGCACATATTAAAATCTATGTTCATAAAGTCAATCAATATGATAATATATTTTGTGGAGCCTCTTATTATACGTTTGTATGCGATAAAGAAAAGTAATTGTCTCTAGACAACTATAACCACTTTCTAGTTTTCAGCGACACTCGAAGGTCTACCTTGCCTTTACATTTTATCAAACTACTTGAAGGTGATGGTATAATAGAGGAGGCTACCATTTATTTGACACAGGTTACTCCTCAGGCTATTACTCCAATTCAAATTTCTTTTGCAAATCCATTGGTCAATGATATCTTAAAATATTGGCAAACATGTGTGTATATCGCTTCAACGTCGGTTCAATCAAGAAAAGAAGCAACAATGCTTGAAGAAAATACTTATACCAACATTAAACATCAATCAATGGATGTTTCTCTTGATTCTTCAAAATCTACTCTTGCACATTCAGGTGTCATTACCAAAACGCCTATACTGCTTAGGTTAGTCTAGAAACAATTTTATTATTTCCAACCACTCTAGTTCAATTAAATATTCAGGAGATTCTGCCAATTGAAGTATTTTATATTCCTCCAAATAAAGCGAATTTAAATACAAGTAGGATAAAATGAAAATGTGTGGATGCACAGGCCATAACAAAAAGCACTACTTTACAACCTTCCTCATTAGAAATAGTTTGGAAAGGATCATCAATAGCTCCTCTTGAAGAACTTGATAAATTAACTCAATATGCAGGAGCTTATGCTACTACCAATGTGGATAAATAAGTTTGGGTAAAATATTTTATCAAAGAGAAATATGAGAAAATACAACCGTTAAAGTCGTTATCCTCACAGTTTCAAGCATAGTGGCAACTAAAGTTCACCTTGGTGAAAGATCAATATGAGTATGAAATTAGGAAGAGAGGTGACATGATTAATGAGTTACAACAAAATATGAATCAAATAGAGTAAAGTTCTTTAGATCTTGTCAAATTCAATCATGAAGCTAATGAGTTAAACCATCAACTTCTACATCAACAATATCTCCTTAGCAATAAATTAAGTTTGATACAGGCTGAAAACTAGTTAGTTGATTCATTGATCGATGGAGTTATTGATATTGAAAGCCAATGTGATGATACCAAGTGTAAGCTAAATTTAATTTTGAAATGTAAATAATACCCTAAGATATTTTATCCAAACTCTCCAAAGATTAGTGAAATGAAAAATTCTACAACACTTCACACTTGGAAGGATAAGATTTGTTTGGTTCGAAGATTAATAAATGATGTTGAGAGGATTTCAAATTTAGTTGTTCATTCTATCACCCAATCACTTAAGGAAGCAATTTTTTTGTCAAGAGATGAAGAGGAGGATTTCTGAGAGGTAGATCTATTAAATAAAAAAAGGGAAAATTCACATGGAAGAATGCAGTAAAAAGATCAAGGAATTGACCAAGATAGATTTCAAATTGACCCAGGATTTTTTAATCAAACCACATGGTAACCTTCAAGTATCCAAAAAAAAATATGGGAATAATAACTCAACTATTACCACCTTTGTAATCTCATGTCTTTAGTTGTCAAATGAACATTAGGCCTCATTCTCCTCCTGAACTAGAATCACTTTTAGAAGATTATTGACAATGAAAAATAACCACTTGTTCCACATTTGCAACAATTTGTCCAAATTAATTATTTTATTTTAAATTATATCTAATTTTTATGTAAGTTCTAAGTTGTTTCACTTTAGTTGAGAGAATAGTGGATTGTTAATTATTCTCTCTACTGTTTTGAAAAACTATTTAGGGGACTCTAGAGCTCAGGCTTAGGGGTTCTCAAATTTTGGAAGAACTGCTTTGTTACACTATTATACTTGGCATTTTATTTAATATAAGTTGAACCACTTGTTGATTCTAGATCTATGAAGGGTAAAGCATAATTAGTACTTTTACCAGCTTTTTTTTCTTTTGATTTATGATTGGAATCTCATCTTATGCTTTATTTCTTATGCTTATGATTAGTCGATCAAAATAATTTCACTTTTGATATATTCATATATGTTGATTATAAGTATAAGAGAAATGAGAATTATATGTGAATTTCTTTATGAGATTAATTCAATTAACTATTTAATTGAATTAATTTATCTTGCTATTTCTTTAATTAATGAAATAACTTAGAGATTTGTATTTGCAATTATGAGTTACATTTATTTTTCACATATAAAGTATCAGCACCCTAGTTATTAGATAGTTTTTAGTATATATCATAGTTTAATCTATATTTTTATTTTTTGTTTTCATAAGATATTACCAATTCATTCCCATTCCTTCTCCACACCTTCCACCCTTTCCAAGTCTCCATTTGTTAGAGCAACCATTGTACGAGTAACTGGGCCCAATTCAAAACCAATTAGAATCACCAATCCAAAGGAAAAGACTCATTTTGGGGCTCTGAACAAGTGGTCTCTTAAATGTTGATGAGGACAATTATGGCCATCAACATTCCTGGCATTAGATGGAGGGCCATCAAACCGTGAATGGCAAGAAGATCTCATATGAAAATTGCAAGCCATTCAAAGAGTGCACTCTACCCTTAATCTCTCCACCAACTTCTAAATACCCTTCACAATCACCTCCTCCATGATATGAAGTTTCTAAGCCCTCCCAAACACTTCTTATTATTATTAGAATATCCTAGAGTGATCCTTCAATTAATACACCTTTATGTCAAGATTTATTTGTTACCCCTGAAATCTAAACCATCATAAAAAATATTGAAGGATTATCCATTTCAAGAGAAAAAAATCAAGTATTTGAAGCCTTTGAGGAAAGTGTTACCTCATCTCTAAAGCATTATCATATTTTAACCAAATCTCAAAATGAGAACCTAATGATAAAACACTTTGAGTTTCCTCTAGACACTCATCATAGAAAGAAACTTATTTCATGTTTTGATTCATCATCTAGTGGAACTATCTCTTTCAGTTCAGCTCCACCTACATGTACCATAACTTCGATTACTACTTATTAATAAAAAACTCTTCCTCTTTCAACCTCAACTAAATTTTCTTCTCTACTCAACTCATAATAACCCCTATTTCTACTAGTTCAGCAAGTTCATCCTCACCCACTATACTTTCATCATCCACTGCCACTTCTTCTACTACTACAACTAGTTGAGTCACTTCTTCTACTGCTTCTTCGGTTGCAACTAGTCCTACTTCTACTTCTACAAGAATGGCACAAATACCATGGTAAGCCCCAAAGGATCTTAATATCCATCCCCAATGACATGATATTCCTAGACATCCTAAAAGATGGATACTAAATTTAACCTTGATAATGGTCTTCCTCCTGAAGAACATATACATAACTTCTTGTTGGCTACAAATCTAAATGGTGTTTCTAAAGAGGATGTTGTCTATAGATTGTTTCCATATATTAATTCAATTTCTAACTAGGATACTTTCAAAGAATTATTTTTAAAGAAATTTGGTGACAATTAAACTCTCACTTAATTAATAAATGAAATATCTAATATCAGGATAGGTCCTAATGAGAGAGTCAAGTATTTTAATTCATGATTTATAAAATTGTTAATGAGATTCTAAATGCATCTATACCAAGAGAATATGTACATGTTGATTGGTATATTGATGCTCTTCCTTCCCCAATGGCTATGTTTGTAGACAACTCTTGGAAGAAAACTATTGTAGACATTATGAAAGAGGCATTAGTTGTCGAAAAAAGAATGCTCACTCTTGCCAATAAAGCTCTTTCTGAAGAAAAGAAGCCCATCAAGAAAGTTACATTTCAGGAAGAGAAGAAAAATAAGATTACTAAGGATGCATTTGATATGGAAATATTATTGAAAGTAATTAAAACTATGTGAAATGAAGTAGTTGATCTTAAGAAACAAGTTGCAAAGGAGTCTTCTTCTAGAAGACCTTTTAGACCTTTTAGAAGGACATAACAAAATCCTCCTCCAAGTCAAATTTATGTTGCTAAAGAAGAAGACAAAGAAGAAAAGGCAGATCAAGAAGTTGAAGAAACTCAAGAAGAGAAAGAAGTATCTGACGCAAATAGTCTTTGAAATTATAGTGGTCCTCTTTTCGAAGATGATGAAGAAGAATACCTTCCTATTACTAGTAGAATCGAGAGCTCTGCTACCAATTCCACTACAAACCAAAGTCATGCAAATGGTCCTTTGTCAAATAAAGGTTCTTCTACTCCAACAAAGAAGAACCCTTCACCACCCAAGCTAACCTCCCCCTACTACTAAAAGTGTCACTCCATATAAGTTTTCTCCCAAACCTCTCGAGATTTAGAATAGAAATGAATATAATATTGTAGAAGGTATGAAGAAAACAATGGCTAATATTTCACTTTATGAGGTCATAAACTTAAATAGAAACATACAATTTTATTAAATTCTCTAAATGCTACTCCAAATTCTCCTTTTTCAACTACAACTGTAGCTACTAATATTAAAAACACCAAAACTAAGTCAAATCCTTCTTCAATTTATGACAAAGTGAAGCAAACATATGCAATCCTTATAGGTGATAGATCCAACTCTCACACCCCGCCTTTCCTTTTGACTTTTGAATTTTTTAATAAGAATGTATATAATTGTTTAGTTGATTACAACGCTTCATCTAACATTTCCATATTCTTTTTGCCTAAAATTGAATGTTAGACCACACAAATCAACCAGTCAAATAATGTAACTTGATAGATTAAAAGTCAAGGGTTTAGGTGAAATCAAAGAAGTTTTAATTAGGTTATCATCTCAACCTAAGGTATTTCAAATCATTGATTTTTTAACAACTAGTATTCCTAAATTTTATGGTCTTAATTTGAGAAGAGACTGACCAAAAAAGTTAAAGGGATATTTTGCAACTAGCTGGTCACATCTCTGGCTACCATAAAATGGTAAGCCCAATCAAATCATTGTGGATTAGGAAAAGCACATGAAATATATTGTCACCGAATTGGAAAAAGAGAATGAACGTAGCACCTTTACTAATAATATTTTGGGTAACTATTCTGCAAAATCTTATTTTGGTAAATTTTATGTTCAAATATC
Source organism: Pinus taeda (assembly GCA_000404065.3). Taxonomy (NCBI): domain Eukaryota; kingdom Viridiplantae; phylum Streptophyta; class Pinopsida; order Pinales; family Pinaceae; genus Pinus; species Pinus taeda. The sequence continues at coordinate 107,983 of APFE030422219.1, read as the reverse complement.
TACCTATTCATCACGCTATGTAAATATTGGTGAAATATTGTAGATTCATATGTAAATAAAACCTATAGATCATATGTTTTGGACATTGTATCTTGATGGATCTAAGCCTAATGATAGTGCAGGCACACGGTGCATCCTCATTAACACTAACAAGGAAAAATATATGCTCACATGTGGATTAGAATTTGAATGCGTGAATAACATTATGGAATATGAAGCACTTGTATAGGGTCTAAGAAAGGAAATAACCCTAGATGTCAAATATTTAAAATTCTTTTTCAACTCAAAAATTATCATTAAACAGGTAAGAAACACTATCCATTGTGTTTTTAGTCACTTGAAGCATTATAAATCACTTGTTCAAGATTTGGCTTCCCATTTCCTTGCATTCAATATTACTCCCATTCCAAGATTGAAAAATGCAAGTGCATACCTTCTAGCAAACATTGCTTATAATTTAATACCACCTGAAAAATTTAGTCCTGATCACTTTTCAACTAAGTTAATTTTTCAATCATTCATACCTAATACTAATGTTTCTAACTAGAGAGTCCTTGACAATGATGAAGATATCATAAATTTCCTCACTTATGAGGGAAAGTATGATGAGTAAGTCATTGGTGAAGATTCCCATGATAAAGAATTAAGCAAATCGTCCAACAAAAGTAAAGTTGAAAACTCAATCCCTAAATCTATTGTCAAATTAGAGGACTTGTATGATCCCAAAGATAGATTTAAGGAACCTACCAATCGTAAAATTAATAGTTCATATTTAATATTTGAAGTCATGAATATTGGCTCAAAAGAAAATCCCCAAAATGAAAATCTAAGTCTCGGACTTTCACCAGATGGAAGAATTGTTTTTATCCATTTACTCAAAATATATAAAGATGTATTTTCCTTGAACTAGGATGATCTCAATACCTACAATACTTCGATCATTCATCACACCATACCACTATTACCCTATCAGAATATTTTTTAGCATAAACTAAGGATGACTCACCCCAATCTTGAGCCTCAGATCAAAGTTGAATTAAATAAATATTTAAGGTCATGATTATTTTTCCAGTCAGGCATTTAAAGTGGGTATCAAATATCATTCTAGTTTGAAAGAAAAATGGGGATATTAGAATCTACATTCACTTCTAAAACTATAATAGAAATTCAAAAAAAGACAATTTTCCATTACCTCCCATGGAATAGATCTTGCAATCTCTTGTTGGATCTAAATTGATGTCTTTTCTTAATGGATTTTTAAGATATAATAATGTTGGAAATAATACTAAGAGGGGGGGGTGTGGGTGAATCAGTATTATTAGATCAATAATTTAATTTTCAAAACCAATTTGTATACGCTACTTTAGCTCAGTGAACTAGCGTGTATATGCAACTATACTTAATGAAACCAGTGTATATGCAAAGATCTTTTTATTTACCCAAATTATCATGTATTGAAACTTAATCAGTATATCAGGAATTCATTAGATAGTGCAGTAAAAGAAAAATAAAGCATAATACATAAGCAACACACATGAACACCAAGATATAAGGTGGAAACCCAATGTGGGTGAAAACCACCTGCTGTTGTCGTCTCTGTCTTCTTTTAATAATAATAAAAAAAAAATTACAATTTTTGTACTGGTGCAGTGTTATACCGGTACGCAAGTTTCTACCTGTAGAAGGCTACAACCTTCTCTCATTCTCCATCTTCTACTGGAAGGGAGCTACAACCCCCTAGCTCTTGTACTGGCTGATAATTTTTCTAGTACGTAGGCACCAACCTACAGAAGGCTATGACCTTCTTTCTTCCTTCAAGGACCTCGTTTCATAAATTTTCAGACTGGATCCATCAACAACATCATTAAATAATAAAACATATCTGCATCAACCAATCTCCTTTTAACCCAACCACAACCGAATCAATCAATCACTTTGACAACCCATCAATCTGATCATTTAGAATGTTGTCACTAGCATACAGTAACCAGAACCCAAGCCAAAACCCAGAACACTGCAACAGCAAATAGAAGCAACTAAAACATATTTTATAAGGTATACGCTACTTCCATGTGTCGAACCTGCACGTATTCACGCTTTCCTCAAAACCAGCCAGTGTATATATCTGCAAATATAAATTCAAAATTATGCAGCTGTTCCAGACTTTAGTTATACCCAGACATATCATTTACAAAATAATATATGCGTCAGAATTCAGATCTAGAATATACATGAGCAGAAAACACTTAATGATAATTCATTTTTTGCCTTAAGATCCCGATCTATCATCAGATCTGATCCATCATCATCAGCTAAAGTTCATCCTTGTTTCAAATCCAGCAATGCACCATAACCCAATAACCTGCATACTAGATCTCACACTTCATCATATTTTCGATACTTGCACACCTTGGCCTAATGATCTTCTTCTCCTTTTATAGTTTTAAGAATTTCTCAATACCATGGACCAAAACCACTTAGGAACAACACCTTGGACCAAATACCTAGGGTCAATACCTTGGACGAGATACCTTGGACCAATACCATGGACCAAATACTTCGGACCAAAAATTTAGTTTTCCAAGGTATACACGCTTTTCTTTTTGTAAAAGTGCATTTGTACGTATACGCGACTTGTAAATCGTTAACCTGGATGTATACACAACTTGGTCAATGGTGAACCTGCGTATACCTCTCTTTCTTCATTCTATGAAGATTGATCTGTAATTCTTTGTTGTTTACCTACTATATTGTGATCTTTCATCTGGTTGAGCTTCCTTCTGAACTGATTCCTTGAATCTACCCTGCATTTCATCACATCTTTAAACACTACTATCATGCATTCTGTCACATCTGATATCTCTTTTGTAGATTCATCTAGTGACCATATACAAGTGAGTTGTTCTACTACAAGTGGGTTGTTCTGCTACAAGTGGGTTGCCATCAAGTCCGACACATACATCATAATGCCAACAATCTCCCTCTTTGGACTTAATGGCAACAACCACACCAAGTCACTCTCCCCCTTTGACATCAAGGGCAAAGGGTCATGCTCCCCTTGAGTGCATGCTAAATTATCTGATATGCTAAAGTGTGCTAATTGAGCTCCCATGATCGAGTCCATGCTCCCCTCGATCATAAGAAACGTTTTGCAAAAAGATGTTTTAAAAGAAGAACATGACTCTATACATACATCATAAATGACCTTCCTATCACCAATGACTCATACATACATCCATCTCCCAACCAAGTGGGAATATCCTAAATTTGACTCATCCACCCAACCAAGTGGGGATATATCAATTGTTTATGCATGTCAAAAATAAGAAACATTACATCATCCATCCCATGCATAGTGGGGTTACAAATTAGGTCTTTTCATGACCATTACACTGAAAGATATACATGACATATATAACAGAGACCAAATATCTTAAACAAGACCATGATAGTCATCAACAACTATAATATGATCTGCACCATCAGCAGCATCTGTCAACAGCATCCACACCAGCAACCTGTATATGTCCATCATTAGTTCCCAAAATATCATCAACTATGTTCTCCCCCTGAACCTGTTCCACCTGTTCACTGTCAGATCTGATCATTGCATATGTCAGTAAGAGATATCAAAGCATCATCATCAATAAGATATACATCAAGTTATCAACAACTTTATGAGGACCAATATATTTCCACATCTTATCAGTGTGGAGTACTGAAGAAGGTACGTTTTTGTTGATCATTTTGTCATCGTTTCTTTAGAACTTGTAACATCTTTGTATCATGAACTAGGTAGATAATGAGAAATCATGACAAAATCTATAGGATCTATATGCAATATGGAAGTACTAATAATTGCCATTTCTTATGCAGGAAAAGGGAAAAACTAAAGATTTCCATTCCAAAGAAAAAGACAGGGCCAAGTTAACCGTTGTCCCTTTGGTGGGGAACCATATGCAAAAAGGCAATCTAAATTAAAACATCTCAGCCAAGGAAAGGAAAAGGAGATATCGACTCGGTGCAAGGAAACAACCGGGTAACTGAGGATTTACAGTTTGGCGAATCCCTCAGGATCCTTTGATCCTGAGGAATCGTTGCTTTAACTATTTTTGCATATTTGATATCTCCGCTCTAGCTGCTATAAATAGGGGCAGCATTGGTAGCCCAAAGAGAGGATCCGTTGTTAATTTTTATGTAATTGTGCTCTGTATTTGAACTTTGATCATATACTCTCGTTAAGAGGTGACTTGTTGGAACTTTGTTGAATGCTTTAATATAAGTTTGGTTATTGCTCCATCTATGATCCTAGAATAATCTCAAGAAGTGTATCCCTAGAGGCTAAGGGCCCGGCCCTGGTGGAACACTTGCTCCTGTACCATTATCTTTAGTTCATGCGTGGTTTTCATTTTAAGCCTTGTCTGGTAATATGATTTGTTTTGTTATTTTACATAATAACTCTGTTATATTGGGTTTATGTTAGACTCAGTGATATCATTCTCTGTGACGGGGACATCGTATTATTCATTTTAACTCTGTAATGCATCGTTGTTCCTTTAATTGTTGTTATAACATTGTTGGTCTTTACAGAATATTGTTGTCGTTCAATTACAGAGTATCTGTGTTGTAACACTTATTATTCGGTATTACTGTATTCATCTTAGAGATTACATTTCCTTGCAATTGTTGAATCAATTGATGGTGTTGTTCCATTACGAATTACAGTCGTATTCTTTATAGCTAAGATTCATAATTGTATTACCAAGATCAGATTACTATTAAGTTGTGTCGTGTGTTAAGTTTATTGTGCATTTATATTTGGCTTTCAAGTGCTATTCCACATTCCATCATTAATTATTGTTGTTCTATTTTCGTGTGTTGTCCGATGCATCCTTTAAGTGAGAGACTGCCATTTGATTTCTGTAGAACACGATTGTTGCACTTATTAAGGTGTTGTTGTTTATTAGACTTAGTTGTTGTTACATTTTCCTAGTTGTCGTTCCATTTCTTATTTGTTGTTCCATTTCTTATTTGTTGTTCCATTTCCTATTATTTGCGTTATTATTGCTTTGGTGTGCAGAACGATCTGAGACTGTACTAGGCATTGACATTTACTATCTGGTCCCTAGATTGATGATTTGTTCCCTTATTCCCTTTAGTTCCATCAATTTACAAAGGGATGAGTTACTGTTACTGGACCCTTGACTGATAAATTTCTTAGTTTTCTGAATGCACGGTTTAGTCTTTAAAGTGTTTTGCTGTAATTAAATTGTGTTTTAAGCATCCGTTTACTCTTATATTTTGAGCACTATAATACTAGCATTACTCTGGCAAATGATAGCCTCAAACTGAGTACACTCTTTGAAATAACAAATCATTCCTGGATTGACAAGTTAATGTGAGGTAATTAGAGGTGAAAAAGACCTTTTTTACGGCTCGAAATTTTGGCACTGTTGCCAGGGAAGAGTGTAGCCATTTGTCTCTTTTTAGAGTAGTGTAAGAGCATGCTAGGGAAGAATTGGGTTTTAAAAACGAAAGGTAAGAACCTGCGTGTGGAGTATGTAATAGCCCTGCTCCCCTACCCGATTTCCTGCAGATTTGTTGTTGCTTTGTTTGGGTAGAACCTAGCAGTTGATGTGTGTGCATGACTAAGCAGAAAAAGCAAGAAAAGAATTCCAAACCTCTACCCAAGCCCGATAAAGCTAAGGGGTTGGTGACCCTTGATCGATCAACCTTTATAGATGAAATCCTTAAGAAAGCAGAATCTCAGCCTTCAGTAGGACCCAGAAAAGTTATTTCTAGATAGCCTACTAGTTCCCTTTAGGCCACAGGATCACCATCTGTAGTCTTTGTTGAGGTGCATAGTCAAACCGAAGAGCAAGATTTTCAAGAAATTGAAAATTGTAGCCCAAAATCTTTGTAAGAAGGGAATTTTAGCAATCTTTGTGAAGAAAGAGGAGAGACAGGAGAAACTGAAGAACCAAGGTCTCCTCTTGGGGCAATTCAGCCATTAAGTAGCCCAGATAAGGGAAGTGTTGCAAAAATCATTTATAACGAAGTTAAAGAAACTCAATCCCCCCAGACATTAGGCACTCTCATCATCCCAAATAAAGGAAGCGTTGTCAAGGCCATTCCCTCTCGACAACCTAGGAATACCCTCCTAGATATCCTAGAAGGTTATTGGCATATATTTGACCAAATGGCCCAGCACTAGCCAAACACCCAAACCTCTACACTGCAATAACCCATCGTGGATACTGCAACGAATGCACCTATGAAAGCAATTCCTCTTCAGCATATCCCTACATTTCATGGCCTTACATCAGAAGATTCATATGCATTTCTATTTGAATTCGATGTGCTTTGTAGGGGATATGACTACACCACTGATCCCCAGAAACTGAAATTATTTCCCTCTACATTAAAAGGGGTTGCTTTAAGATGGTTTATGGGATTAGGTGGTGGTGTTATAAATAACTTGGATCAAATGAAAGAGTCTTTTCTAAAAAAATATCAGGATTATTGCAAGTCTAGAGAGTTAAAAGATGAAATATTTCAGATGGTAGCTAGACCAAATGAAACATTGGAAGAGTATGTTTAACATTTCCAATATAAACTTCAAATATCTCCTTATGCATCACTACCTTTGCCTGATAATGTGTTAAAAACAACATTAATTAGGGGAATGAAAGAACAATGGATTGAAACATTAAATATCATGGGGAAAGGAGATATTTATCAGGAAAATTTTGCGGACATTATTAATTTATGTATCAGGAGCTCGAGAGGCACCACAAGACTAAAACCAGCAGAGCATGATCAGTTTGCAAGAGATAATAGAATTTCGATTGAAGGAGTAACTCGTGCAGAAATTGGAAATTTGTTAAAAAATTTAAAACTGATATACTGGGGACACTGACAACACAGCTTGATATTATGTAGGCCAAACAAAAGCAAGCAGAAGTAGAACAGAATTTGGAAATTTTTTGCCCCCAATGGAGGAAGAAACACAGCCATAAGGAGTGTCCATTATATGCAATTCAAGTTTGCGCCATTTGCACAAAAGAACACCCCACAGAAAGTTGTCCCTCACTTCCCGGATTAAAAGCAGTATACAAGGAAGCAGAAGAAGAGCCAAAATCGGTGTATCTACTCAATCAGCGCCGTCAATGGCAGCCGCGAAAATCAGGTATGTTTTCAGACCCAACTTCTTCTTTTCAGCCTCCATAGTATCATGCTCAACAATATAATATGTGGCAAAGTCAATCCCCCTTCTCGAATTGGTCACAGCAGTCATTTCCTTCATCAGCTACGTGGCCGAATCAAGCAAGACAATCCAATTGGCCAAATTTTCCCTATGCCCCACCACATTGGCAAAGTAATGTATATCCAGCACAATGGACCCCTCCTACTTCACAGAATCAAGCCTGGCATACAAACTGGCAAAGACTGATGAATCAACCAATAGGAACCATCCCGCTCACTCAACCTATGCTGCCAGCCTTACAACAAAACCCCCAGTCTAACCTAAGACTGCAACTGTCGGCCCAACCCAACCCTAATCCAAGTAACAGGCCGGTCCAATCTATCCAAATAGTAGAAACACCATAAATAGGAGCCAATCTGAGGGAGTGTAATTATCTTCAACTAAGATCTGGGCGTATCATTGAAACTGAGGGAGATAAGACAGCTCATGTTGAAAATCAGTTACCTAGAGAACAACCGCCATAAGAAGAGGATGTGAATAGACAACAAATTTATAAGCAAGCAACAACATCCTCTCCCCCATTCCCAAAACGATTAATTATACCTCGAACTACACAATATCTTGATTTTGACATTCTGGGAGAATTAAAAAACTTGTACATAAAAATCCCACTCCTCCAAGCCATTCAAGATATTCCCATATATGACAAGACTATGAAATAACTGTGTATAAAGAAACCAAGGAGGAAAATAACAAATAACATAAAATTCTAGGAAGTGGTTATCCTATCCGACTTATTATTAGAAAAAGAAACACTTGTTAAATACGAAGACCCAGGAAATCTAATAGTAACAATACAAATCTATGGTCAAACATTCTCAAATTCCTTAGTTGATCTAGGAGCTGCAATTAATATCTTAACAACCACCACTTGCAAAAAACTGGGCATTAAATCAGTAGAACCTACCACTACTTTACTAGAACTAGCTGACCGATCTGTGGTTAGGCCAGAAGGCACACTCCATGATGTTATGGTATCTGTTGACTCTTAGGAGTATCCGACCGATTTTCTGATAATAAACCCTAAAAACTGACTTGATGGACATCCATTTATTTTATGTAGACAGTGGCTTGCAACTGCCAATGCTTATGTTGGTTTCCGACAAGGCAATATGACCATAACCAGAGGAGAAAATATCAAGAACTTGGCTTTATATCCTCCAGCGTAGCCAAGTGTCACAATAATGAAAACTAACAAGCACCCTGTATCATACCTTACTGAAAATATTAGATCTCCATTAACTATACAAGAGGCACTTGATTTCAAAGACAAAATAGAAGATGATGCCATTAATAATTTTATTAGTCAACTTGAACTCAAATCCCACATATAATGTCACATGATAGAGGCAGCATTTGATAATGAATTAGAAGAAGATCCTCTTAATGATACACATGATCAAAAAATACCTACTACCTCTATTTCAAATAGTAAATTTGTGGAAATTGAGCCAGGAAAGACCTTAAACATTAATGCCAACCTCACCTCTGAACAAGAAAAGAAGTTCATCCAACTATTCAGGAGATATAAAGAATCATTTGCATGGGACTACCCTGATATGAAAGGAATTGATCCCAATTATGTACACACCATATTTACATAGAAAAGGACGCGATACCTATCCTCCAACCGCAAAGGAGACTTAATCCTCATCTAAAAGATGTTGTAAAAGCTGAACTTCAAAAACTTTTAGATGTCAACTTCATCTACCCTATCTCCGATAGTAAAAGGGTCTCTCCACTTGTGGTGGTACCAAAAAAGAATGGAAAGTGGAGGATTTGTGTGGATTATAGAGAGCTAAATAAAGCAACACAAAAAGATTACTTTCCCATTCCTTTCATTGACAAAGTATTAGACACTTTGGCAGGAAAGAAATTCTTTTCTTTCTTAGATGGCTTTAGTGGATACAATCAGATTCAAATTGCCCCTGAAGACCAATACAAAACCACTTTTACTTGTCCTTGGGGAAAATTTTCTTATAGAGTTCTACCTTTTGGCTTATGCAATGCTCCTGCCACATTTCAAAGGGCTATCCTCAGCATTTTTGCAAACCTAATAAATGAAGGACTTGAAGTATACATGGATGACTTTACACCATATGGAGATGATTTTGATCCACCATTGAACACACTGGAAAAAGTCCTACAATGCTGCATTGCTACCAGGCTTTGTTTAAGCCATGAAAAATGCTATTTGATGATGACTGAAGGACTTATTCTAGGACATTATATCTCAGCAGCTGGCATACAGGTAGACACAACCAAAATCCAAATAATCTTTCTAATTCCCACTCCTACCACTCAAATGGAGGTATACAGTTTTCTTGGATTTTCTGGTTATTATAGAAGATTTATAGAACATTTTTCGCATATTGTTGCACCTCTGTATGCACCAACAGGTAATGTTGACTTTATTTGGACAGAAAATGTGAACATGCTTTCCAAGAGCTGAAGAAGCTTGTGTCCACAACTCCAGTCCTTCAAGGACCAAATTGGGACTTGCCATTTCAAATATCATCAGATGCCTCAGATACAACCATTGGAGTAGTCCTTGGGTAGGAAGAGGATAAGAAACCATATGCAATTTATTATATTAGCAAAAATTTATCCCCTGCTGAATTGAATTATACTATTACTGAAAAAGAATTTCTAGCTGTAATAAATGTCGTCAATAAGTTTAGACATTACATTACTGGATATCAAGTTATCTTGTATATAGATCATTCTGCCATTAAATACTTAGCAAACAAGCCTATCACAAATGGTAGAATAACTAGATGGCTGATTTTATTATAGGGATCTGATATTACAATCAAGTATCGACCTAGAAAAGAAAATCATGTAGCTGACTTTCTCTCGTGAATGCCAAAGCCAATGGATGTAGCAACAGTTGAAGATCAATTTCCAGATGAACATTTGTTTTTTGTTGCTGTTAAAATGCCCTGGTATGCTGATGTTTCCAATTACTTAGCAGTGGGTAAATTACCAAAACATCTAACCCCCAATGAGCGGAAACAGATTGTTCAGCGGAGTGCTCGATTCTCTTGGATTGGGGGCTTCCTGTTCCACACAGGCACAGATATGCACATCAAGAGATGTGTCCATGAGGATGAAATGTTTGACATTTTGAAAGCCTGTCATGACGGACCATGTGGCAGTCATTTTTCCGACCATAGAAAGGGACATAAGGTGCTACAAATAGGGCATTATTGGCCCACAATTTTCGAAGATGCAAAAAAGTTCGTCCAAGCTTGTGACAATTGCAAGAGAGTAGGGCACCCTAGTCAGTCTAATGAAATGCCCCTGAACCCACAGCTAGTTATTGAACCATTCGAGCCGATGGGCCCTTGATTTCATTGGACCAATTAACCCACCCTCGAACCAGAAAACATATATTTTGGTGGCAACAGAATATGTCCACCAAATGGGTTGAAGCAGAGGCATTGCCAAGAGCTATAGAGAATTTTGTCATATAATTCCTGTTCCATATATTCGTGTGATATGGGCTTCCAAGAGATATAATTACAGATAGTGGACCACAGTTAGCTGTTAACAAGATTGTTGCAACGCTAAAAAATTATCATATCCAGCACAAAAACACCACTCCATACAACCCACAGGCAAATGGTCAAGTAGAAAGCAGCAATAAGATAATAGAAGCAATCTTAACAAAAACCATTGTGTCACATAGATGCAATTGGGCTGCAAGACTACCAGAAGCCTTGTGGGCTTACAGAACCACATGTAGAAGCACCACTGGCTATTCACCTTTTCAATTAGTGTTTGGAAAGCAACCCATCTTCCCCATAGAATTTGAAATCCAAACATTACGAATAGCACAAGAAGTTGGATTAGATTTAAGCGAGGCATAGATTAATAGATTACAGTAGATCAATGAGTTGGATGAAATCAGGCTCTCTACGCTTCAAAACACTACATTAATCCAGCAACAGCAAGCTAAATGGCATGACACCCTCATTAAAAATAAAGTCTTCCGTGAAGGAGATTGGGCGCTCTTATACGACTCAAGATTTCAGGACTTTCCCAGGAAACTTCAGACTCGTTGGCTGAGGCCATATGAAATCCAAAAGGTACATGACAATGATACTCTTACTCTAACCACTATTGACGGTTCTGGATATGCCTTCAAGGCAAATGGCCACCGATTTCGACTTTACCGCAAACCACTTACTCGGGAGTCCTTCTACCAGCAACTACGCGAAGACTCTGACATGGAAATTTTGGGGGAGGAAGAGAAATATTCCTCACTTATGATTCACTAAGTGATTCATCTATTTTTACACTTTGTACATAATTTCTTTGTTTTTTTAAATCATTTTATGTACATATTTTTGTATTAGCACTTTGATGTTACTTCTCAAAGCAGCAGCAATTCTATTGTTTTTTGCTGTTCCTTTTTCCAAAGGGACAACATTTTTGTTTTGTTGTTCCTTTTCCAAAGGCACAACACTTTTTGGGTCAGTCTTTCATTTTTCTTTGATTTTGCTATTCATTTTCCAAAGGAATGATACTTTTCATTTTTGTTGTTCCTTTTTCAAAGGTGTTACACAAAAAATTGTCACCATGACTTTCTACAGTTTGTGTGAGTCCATCAACACTCATACATACCTCCTTTGCAAGCTTTAAGCCTCAGCTCTTTATGTCAAACTTTGAAAATGGGAGAAAGACCTTAAAAATATCTCAAATCCTAGTTTCACACTTTCTCCTAGCATTACCTGCGGTGTCGCATCCAATGGTCATGTTTCCTGCAAAACTAATCGCTCTGTCTGTTAAGTGATGGGTGTGAACCCCTGTAAAAGTTAGAAAGGCATGAGTTCATTCTTAAAAACTCATCTTGGGTCACTTCTAGACACTTCTAGAAGGAATATTGCACTGGCAAGTCCGCTCCACCTTGGTTCATCCATTCCATAATTAAGGGAGCTAACTCCATGATATGAGGTGCTTATCCCATTGAAGGAGGAACTTATCCCTTCAATGGTGGACCTGCAACTTCCTCCATTTGCACTATAAATTCATGCATTGGGCTGGTTGTAGGGAAGGTTGAAAGCTAAAGATTCTTGAGGGTAAATGCTACTGGAAATTAGACTTCCTTTTTGAGCTTGTGAGAGGAGAGATCACATACCTTTTATTTCATTTTAGAAGTGAGTGAGGCTTGTCAAAGCAGAGGAGACTCCTGCTGGACCCTGGAAAGAACTTGTGCAACATCAAGGCAAAGGTTGTAAGGTTCTTTTATTCATAAAGTTAATACAATCAAGTTTGTTTTTCTCAATGAAATGTCTCTAATGGTTTATTTTATGAGCTCCTTGATCTTCATAATGAACATGTTTTATTATAATATCTTTGCAGGTGTTATTTGATATGTGTTTATTTGTGTATGTAGGTTATTAAAAGGGAACTGCATGAAGCTGTTGAAACAAAGCTGCCACAAACAAGTGTTGGACCGAGGTAGGGTCTATTACACCTCTTAGTTTTCATTTATGAATTGAAACATGTTTAGAGAAAATTAGATTTGTTTGTGCTCCTTGTTGCTAGATATCATTCGATACTGGGGAGATCGGTCTTGTCTGCAAGAACAATTTATCCGGCCAACAAATTGGCAGCCATACTGGGGACTGGTTTGGTTTGGTTTTTTATTTGTCTTTGCTTTAGCTTGAGAAACTTGAGTTTTGGTTTCTGATTTTGCCTTGATGTGTGTGGGATTGGGTACTTGTTAGATCCTGGTTTGATTTTTATTTTTCAAATTTTTGGAAGAGGACTGCACCTTCTGCGTTAGGTACAGTGCGGACCTGTCCGCACTGTTACAGTGTAACACAGAGTAGCACCGCACCTGGTTCTACTGGGGGCCTGCAGACCCTGTCAAAAGTTTGAAAAACCTAAGATCCATCCGCCCATTTAGGTTTAGTTTTTGTCCATAGTTGTTAGTTTATGCCCAGACCTGCACTTGTCTTGACAAAAGTTCCTCGTGAGTTAGTTTTCATTGGCATTCTTGTTTAAAGTGATTTTCTAGAAGTTTTGCCTGTTGGATTGATTTTTGCTTGATCTTCGTAGTAGCTCAGAGATCAAAAGCCTTAGAGCCTTAGATCACCCTGGTCTCTCTGGTCTTCTTGCTGAGTTTGACTAGTTTATGAAATCTATCCTTGAAGAGAGTTAGATCCCATTTTTCTCTTTTGCAAAACTTTGATTAAACTTGATTGAAAGTTTCGAATTTAATTTTTTATTAAAAGATAATTGGGTGTTTGTGATTAGTTTGTTGAACTGAACAAATTGATCCTTAGTTAGTTGAAAAACTAAGTTAAGCATCCTCAAAAACATTTCAAGTTTCTTTTCAATCCATTTTTCATTTAGATCTCAAGATTAGATTATAGTTTTGAGTTTTTCATAGAAATTATAGAAGCTTGTTGAAAATTTGTTTTCTATGGTCTTTAGAGTTTTTCTAGAAATCTTAAAAGCTCTCTTAAAAGAATTGTTTATTCTTATAGTTTTTTATTGTTGAAAAGCAAAGGGATTTTACGTGAGCGTGATTAGTAGTCTCATTTTTTAAAGTTATTTGAAAAAGACAAAAAGTTTTCCTTTCAGTTGTATGTTAAAAGAAAGATTTGATTTTCAAAGCATTGGATTTTCAACTCTTCCTTAGCTAGAGATTCAGTGAAAAGGAAAAGGAATTGTTATCATCTTAGGTGCATTTTTTAGTGTTTTGGAGTTGAGTCTTCACACCATAAGGTTTCATCTCCACACCCATTGACTTA
>APFE030422219.1:81004-93212 GCA_000404065.3 Pinus taeda | reverse complement strand
AGACGTTGACTAGACTCACTTGGACTCTCTGGGGGGTTATCTTCACTCGAGACGGTTATAGTGGAGAAATTTGTGCCAGTCTATTTCATTAAGCAGGTTGTCGGGGTAACTGTTCCAACCGCCATTTCTGTATTGAATTCTGCGACGTTGGATTTCATCACCAACTAGTGTTTTCGATCTGGAAAGATACTGTTTGTGTGCGGTTTGATCTCCTAGATTTATTAGGCATGTGCTTCAAATTGTTTGGTTCTTTAGAGACTTTAGGTGGTTTTCTTGATATTTTCTTTGTTTTCGTGTGAAGTAATTAAATAATTAATCGTGGCTGAATTACCAAGACAACCCCATCGACTTCGGGGGCAGCCTCCCAAATTTACACCAAGTCAACTTGAAGGGCTGCGAGCTCTTGTCACACCTAGTGAAAGTAGAGTTGGGTCACCGGAGGCCGGAGAGTCTTCGTTAATCATACATCCTGATCATCTAGTTCAAGCAACAGAACATATTTCTGAACCGATTTCATTTTCCGAGGTTACTGGTAGTATCATTCCTATTAGTTCATTAGCCGAAGAACCTGAAACTGAACCTACTGCTACTCCATCTTTTGGATTTGCTTCTCATGCTTCTAGTGGTCCTAGTTCACCTAGGGTAGAAAATATCATTACCCAGAATCTTCCTTCTAGACTCATTTCCATAGAAGAAATTGTAAGTCCGAACGAAGGTATAAGCATCCCTGAAAATCAACCAGCTATCGAACTTAGGGAGCGTGAATCCATTTTCTACGCTCCCATTAGAGGTGACGCTTGGTACATTTTATTGACCAATTTTTTAGAAAATCCAAGTCTCGCGTCTTCACCACCTCGATTTCCTTTCCATCCAACACCCAGAGGTTATTATCCTCCTTTGAATATGTCGAGACAGTCATCGTTGTTTTTTCAAACGCCAGAAACTTTTTTACATGGCATTCCTTCTGTTCCTCTTGGGTATCAGTCTTTATCTGGTACGTTTTCAGGAGCATCTCCTCAACCCATCGAATATGTAGTATCTCCTGGTAATAGCGGAACTAAACTGTTAAGTGTCGAAGAGATTCTTATGATGTCTGGTACTACTCCTAACCCGCAACCTCAAGGTAGTTCAATACCGCCTGGGGGGCAGCCGCAAGGTACTCAAATACCGCCTGGGGGGTAGCCGCAAGGTACTCAAATACCGCCTGGGGGGCAACCTCAAGGCAGTCCATTACCGCCTGGGGGGCAACCTCAAGGACAATACATCCCTACGGGACAGTATTTTCCCCAAGGTCAACCCCAGTATCAATATGTACCTCAAGGTCAACCCCAGTATCAATATGTGCCTCAAGGTCAATACTAGCCTCAAGGTCAGTACCAACGGCAAAGTCATACCAACCTCAAGGTCAGTACCAACCTCAAGGTCAATACCAACCTCAAGGTTTTCAACCACCTTCAGGTCAATCATTTGTTCAAGGACTGGGAAATGTACCGTATAATTATCAACCTTACACTCAACCTGGTTTTGCTCCTCAATATGCTCAACCTGTTATGGGTCCATACCCTGGAATGAATGTGGTGTGAGATCAACAGACTTCGCAACCTAGTGTGCAATTGTCACCTCAATCTGGACAGCCTTTGATTTTTGGTTCACCCCAGCAACCTGTCCAGCCTACTACTCAAACTTCTACACCTCGGGTAGCCCATCAGTCTGGGCCTAGTTCACCTCAAACTCCGCCCCAAACGTCTGCTGCAACTACTGCGGCCTCTGTTCAATCCACCCCACCTAGTTCTGGAGTATCAGCAGCTCCAACTTCTACTGCTCCTATATCAACTCCTCAGGCCTATTTACCTCAGTCCGGACCTACAATATAGACTCCGGTTTCAATGCCTGTAGGACAACCTGGGCCTAGTACGGTTGTTACAAGTCAACCGCAATTTACTTATCAACCGTACCAGGGACAGTACCAACTCAGTCCTGTTGTTCAGAGCCCAGCTTATCAGTATCAACCATACCTTGGGTATACTTATCAACAACCTCAACAACCCCAGTATGGTCCGGTTAATCCTGGTTTTCCAGGAGGATATAATATCCCAAATGCAAATCCGATACCAAGTTATCCTGGATATCCTCCTCCTGGGGCTGGTCTTATGACCCCAAGTTTTCGGGATCCGAACAGTCAGTTACCATTTATAGCAACTTTGGATTTACCTGACTTGTCACACCTTACGAATGATCCCATTAATTATCTTTTGTTTTGGCCGCCAATGCCGAATAAGTTGCCCAGTGACATACCAAAGTTTGAGGGGAAGTCAGTAGAAGATCCATCTAATCATGTGATGACTTACCATCTCTGGTGTGCATTGAATTCCATTATAGATGATTCAATTCATCTTCATATTTTTCAATGCACTTTGATTGGCCTTGCAGCCAAGTGGTATATTGAGTTGCCACGAGGCTCTTTTTACAATTTTAATTAGTTAGCCACTTCCTTCCTTACTCATTTTCAGCTGCCAGTTCGATATGACAATGGAACGGAATTATTAACTTCATTAAAATAGTCGACGTCCACATATATTTCAGACCACATTCATGAATGGCGACGTCGACGTCGTTTAGTGAAAGTTTTTATCCCAGACCAAATTTTGGCAGAATGGTTTGTAAAATCGTTATTTCTAAAATAACTGAAGATGTAGCCAAGGAGAACAAGTAATTTCTCAAGCCCAGTACCTTGACTTATTTTATACGTAGTCAGGTACTTTACCCGAGAAAATCCCCGACCTTCCAAAACAAAATCAAATAACTGCACCTCCCTCAGGGTCTCATGCCGTTGACGGTATGATTGGTATTGTTAATACCAAGAGTAAGAAGAAATCCTCCAAGAATTCTTCTCCTATTATAACTTTACCAGATTCCCCAATGGGAGAGTCTTCAACTGAAATTTTTGCCGATGTCCATGTCGTAGAATCATCTACGACTAAATCAAAATATAACGGTAAGAAGAAAGGCAAGAAGAAGAATAAGCAAAACTCGAAGGAGAAATCCGATAAACCTGAATCTACTGATGAGAAACGTAAACCTCACTATCCTTGTCTCATCTGTGATGAGGAGCATTTTACAAGATATTGTCCACATCGTGCCGAGGTTGCGAAAATCATCAAAGGTTTGCAAACACCTGTTGTTTTGAAGGATCCTTTTCTGAGTCAAGACAGTAAAATGATAGGTTCTTCCTCTAGTGCCTCGGAAGAGCCCATAATGATGATGTCACATGTAAGGATTGTGACACGATCGCAAGATTATGGAAGTAAGAGTCCTATTGGTGGTAAGGAAGCGGAATCTTCTAATTCCAATCCATCAACCTCAGCTCCGTCCGGTTCCGATCCACTACAAATCGAGAAACCTAATCCCGACTTAGTAATCAAACCGCCCGCTAAGGGTATACTTCAAAAGTCAGCTTTCAATCCACATGCGAGAGCTGCTCAGAACTATAACATTGTTGAAGATTTAGCTATTTCCCCTTCAGCAATGTCAGCTTTGGAGGTGCTACAATCTTGTCCAGCACAGCGTAAAATGCTATTGTCGGTTATAGGAGTTGTTGATCTTCAGGACTCAAACCTCATAGTCTTCGATTTATAAAATAGTACACCTCGTTTACCTCATCAAATGGCTTTCCAGATTCCAGTGTTAGTCAAAAACAAACCTTGCTTTAGGACTGTGATTGATGAGGGAGCTTCAACATGTATTATGTCGATACAGTATTGGAAAACCCTTGGTTCTCCTACACTTAATCAATCCCCGATGATTCTGAAGGCCTTTGATGGCCGAGGGTTTCATCCTCATGGAATTTTGCAGGACTTACCTATCGAGGTTGAAGGAAAAACTATTAATCTAGATGTGGAGGTGGTTGATACCCCTCTGGATTACAACCTTCTTTTGGGTTGTAGCTGGTCTTACACCATGACTGTTGTTGTTTCATCGGTCTTTTGACTTATTAAATTTCTACATAATGGAAAGATCATTACAATAGATCAGTTAACTTACTTTTCATCTGACCCATCCTCTACTGAGAGTGTTCAACATGTTGGTAAAACCGTTATCCCTTATAAGGATGTTGGGGTAGGATTAGTTAAAGATTCGGGTTTACTCAGAACTTTTTCATTTCCTCCGCCCAACATATCATCTTCTTTCACGACTATTCATATGATTTCGTCAGAATCCATTGTTCTTGACGATCCTTGGATCGTTCCATTCGATTCTGAGGTGGACCCTTTTGGTGATGCCATGCCTTTGAGTCCCTTTGAAGTTGCTTATTAGGCGGTACAGTCGTTTTCCGACTCAAGTTCAACCAATCTTGATCTAGTGAATGAGATCCATGGAGAATCACTTTCGATCTCAACCTTAGATTCAACAACCTTTTTTGAAACTGTTCACACCGATGAGCAAATTCGGGAACTGTTGTCTGTTGATGCATTACCATGGGAAGATCTTCATCATCGATCTTCGTTTTTACCTGAGTTGATCATTTCGAAACTGATTTTTCATCTATTTTTACTGCTGAATATGTCAAAGAACCACAAAATCCATTGAAACATCCCGATTCTGAACAAAATTTAGCAAATATTTCTCGAACGGTTCCTATCGACATTTCAGTCAAACCTGGGATTGTTGAAAACATTCACATAGGTGCTTCTTGTATGGACACTGAAGTCAAAACATATAAAGCCCTATTTCAAGAATTCCGTGACGTGTTTGCCTGGTCCTATGAGGAAATTCTAGGAATTGATCCTTCAATTGTTGTTCATGAGATCAAAACTTACCCGGATGCTAAACCCGTCCGGCAACGTTTGCGTCAGATACACCCACGAAAAGTTGTTGCCATCAAAACAGAAGTTGAGAAATTACTTAAAGCAGGTTTCATTTATCCAATTCCTTTGATAGATTAGGTATCGAATATTGTTTCGGTTACTAAAAAACAAGGGACGATAAGAATATGTATTGACTATAGGGATATCAATCGTGCTTGTCTCAAGGACAATTATCCAACACCCTATATTGATCAAATTATCGATGATTTTGCCAACAGTGAAATTTTCTCCTTTATTGATGGTTTTTCCGGTTACAATCAAATTATCATTCTACCTACCATCAACCAAAAATGGCATTCATCTGCCCATGGGGGACATTTGCTTATTGCAAGTTACCTTTTGGCTTGAAGAACGCTGGAGAAACTTTTTCAAAGGGCTATGTCTTATGCGTTTCATGACATCAAGCACATTTTGCAGCCTTATCTTGATGATTTACCTGCCCATTCTTTACGTAGAGCCGACCATCTCACTCATTTATGAGCAATTTTCATGAGATGCATTATCGAATTAGGCTGAATCCGCACAAGTGTGTTTTCTGTATAGAAATGGGTCGTTTATTGGGATTTGTTGTATCAAAAGCCGGCATTCATGTCAATCCTTCGAAGGTCGAAGCCATTGTCAAGTTACCACCTCCTTTGACTCTTCGCCTACTCCAGAGTTTGCAAGGGAAAGCAAACTTTTTATGTCGTTTCATTCCTAACTACGCCGAGATTACAAAAGGTTTCACCCGGTTATTGAAACAGAACACTCCATTCTTTTGGGACGAGATAGCTGACAAATCTTTCGATGCACTTAAACAAGCATTGACCCATTCGCCATTATCGCATCCTCCCAACTACAACCTGGATTACTTCTTGTACCTCGCTGCTTCCCATTCCACCATTGGGATGGTTTTAGTTCAACAAGCTGAATTCGAAAGTAAACATGTGATTTATTATCTTAGTTGGACTCTAACTCTGACTGAGTTAAAATATTCACATGTGGAGAAACTGGCCTTGGCAGCAGTACAAGTTGTTCAGCGATTTCGTCGTTACATTTTGCTACGCAAAACCACGGTCATTTCCGACTGTAACCCTATGCAATACATTTTGACTAAACAATTGCTAGGGGGCAAGTATTCCAAATGGATTGTCATCCTACAGGAATTTGACTTGGAATTTGAAAAGGCCAAGTCAAAGAAGTCTTTGGTTTTTGCGGAATTGATGTGTGACTTCCCTCATGCTGATACCGAACATGTGGCGGAAGAACCCATTACGGATGAATCCTTATTCCTTATCAGCACTGTTGATCCATGGTATGGAGATATCATTGTCTATCTCTAGACCCAATCTTTTCGGCCTAACATTTCATGATCTCAGCACCGGAAAATACGTTTCCAATCCCAACCTTACACTATTATTGGAGATACTCTTTATCGTCGTGGGGTGGATTCTGTTTTTCGTCGTTGTCTTACTCATGACGAGGCTGAAAAGGTTCTTAATGACTGTCACTCTGGAGCGTGTGCCGGTCATATGTCTGGGTATGCCACAACCCAAAAGATTTTGCGCGCTAGCTATTTCTGGCCGTCCTTATTCAAAGATTGTATCACTGCAGTCCAGAAATGCCACAATTGCCAAATTTTTTATCGTAATATGCACGCTCCACCTGCTCCTCTCCACCCTATAATTGCCGTTGGTCCATTCGCAAAATGGGGTATCGATTTTATTACATGTAACCCTCACTCAGTCAAGGGGCATGCGTATATCATCCTTGCGGTAAATTATTTTACCAAGTGGGCCGAGGTGATGCCTACATTTTCGGCAGATGACAAAACTGCTTCGATTTTTGTTTTCAATCATATAATTGCTAGGTTTGGTGTTCCTCAAGCGATTATCACTGACCATGGGAGTCATTTTCGAAACATCATGATGATTGAACTTACAGATCAGCTTGGCCTGCATCATGATAGTTCCACTCCATATTACCCATAGGAAAATGGTCTGGTTGAAGCAATCAACAAAGTTCTAGTCACCATGACCCGACGAATCATTGGGATTCATAGGTCAAATTGGCATAACATGTTATTTTCAGCACTTTGGGCATACCAAACCTCAGTCAAAACATCAACAGGTTTTACTCCCTTTCAACTGGTTTACAGTTTAGAGGCAGTATTACCCATTGAATGTGAAATCCCGTCATTACAAATTTCCATACAATTATTACCAACCACTTCCGAAGAGGAAAAAAGTTTATTATACTTATCTCAATTAGATGAGAATCAATGTAATGTTGCATTAGCTGTCAAAACTCATGCCAAAAGGATTAAAGCTCAGTATGATCGGAATGTTACACCCCGCAATTTTTCGGAAGGAGACCTAGTCTTACTTTATGAT
Source organism: Pinus taeda (assembly GCA_000404065.3). NCBI lineage: Eukaryota > Viridiplantae > Streptophyta > Pinopsida > Pinales > Pinaceae > Pinus > Pinus taeda. The sequence goes on along the minus strand of APFE030422219.1, from coordinate 85,975 downwards.
CAAGCAAACGATAAGCTAGGGGCTGGCAAATTTGTACCCATGTGGCATGGTCTGTATATTTTCAAGCGAAAGCTAGCAAAAGGGGCCTATGAATTAGAAGATTTTGATGGTGTCTCTTTAGGTAAACCTAGGAATGGGCTTTATCTAAAACGATATTATGCTTAAAATATTAGTGTGGAGATTTCTTAGACTAGTTTCTTTCTAAGTTGGGTGTGTTTTTAGATTAGGAATGCGTGCTTTACTTCAGAGAGTATTTTTCGTTATTATTCCTGCTTATCTTGATTTTACTCTTGATATTGCAGATGTCGACGCCTCTCCAAACATACATCGGTTTTATTGATGGCACTTGTCATAGTACATGGAACATCTCTTCCGCAGCTTGGGTTATCTATTCGCTCTTTGACGAGTTAGTATCTATGCATGGGCTAAGCCTCGGTCAAACAACGAACAACATTGCAGAATACAGTGCAGTGATTGATTTATTATCTGAATCCATTGCATTTGGAATTCGGAGTTTGATTGTTAATGTAGATTCGGAACTCGCTGTATTACAGCTTAATAGAGTTTATGCCATTAGAAATCCAGTGTTATTACGATTATTTTTTAGAGTCCGTCTCTTGGAATGAGAATTTGATTACATCGAATATCAGCACATTCCAAGATATTTAAATACATTAGCAGATGCAGTTGCTTCTGAATGTTAAATAGACATTTGCATTAAATCAAAACAGTAAATTTAAAAACATCTCATAAACATGTTTTGCAAGATAACCAATAATAGTAATATAACATAGCATAGGAGTGTGTCAAAATATACATCGTCTTCGATCATAGGTTAAAAAACACCTTATGATCGGCAAAAATGATAGCATAAAAAGTCCAAAAATGAGTCTACAAGGCAATCATCCTATCACTGGTGATGATCACGATAAGACACCACTGCTCGGGCCACCCTACAAAGGAACCTCCTAAAAGGTCTTGGGACCCCAATCACATAGCGCTAAAGTCTAAGAGGAATGTCATCTATGCTGGTCTCCGGAATATCTACTGTCAATCGCTCTAGATGACCCTCCAATTTGGCCAAGGTCTCTGCTGATTGGTCCTATGGGGCCGATGCTGTGGCAGCTAGCTGTCTTCGATCATAAGGCTGGAGAGCGGCTGGTCGTCATGGACCCACATCTGCATTTAAAAACTTTTTACTATTAGTTTTGCAATGATTTAAAAAACAAAAAAAATATATAATTCGAAATGTTGAAAACAATTTTACCTCTATCATCCCATTGCTCTCCTGGTGGAAGAGCCATGTCGGGATCACCACGATAATCCATCCCAGCATATGGAAAATCCTGAATCACAAAGAGTTGGTTCTCTAACCAATGAAAATACTCGAGTGTGAATCGAACAACCTCGGTACCCTCCTCAGGATGGCGGGCCATGACTGCAACCCAACGCATAACCCTAGGATCTTGAGGAAGTCCAGCCTCAACAGTAAGTTGTTGTGGAACCAGCATAGGTACCCTCTATAGAGCAAAGCTGACAACTAAATAACCATATCAAAAGTTCTTTAGCTGTCCATTCTTCGCCCTAGTCAATTGGCCCTTCACATGGCCAATACAGCATCACACCAGTTGAAGATGGTGCCTCCAAAGCAGTCTACTGCCATGCGCATCTGGGAACCGGTAGCTAGATGCAATGTTGCGCTCTCGCAGAGTCTGGTAACAGTAAAGGCGATCACTTTTAGTTCAGTACGGGAAATGTTTTTAACATCTATCCGTTTATCTGGAGTCTGGTTATTACAAAACTCTAGTCAGAGACTAGCAACAGATTGGCCACCTGGCCTAGATCCGAACAGAAATAATTCCTTGCCTCTCTTGGGCAAGCTAGTCAAAAATTATATGTCATCTGGCTCGATTTCGAGCCAATTGCCACCAATAATGAAGCACTGGTTCTGCGTGCTCCACCTGTCCACCAACCATTGTAGAAAGTCTACCTGCACCCTCATGCCAGGTAAGGTCCAAAATTTAAATAGCCCGCATGTTCTCAATGCCTGTAATGAAGGTGGATGGAGTAATGCAGCTTGATCCACATCCTCGTTCTCTCTTTCCCACCAAACAAGCATCTTATGTACCTACATTGCAAAATAGGTGGTTTAGAACATTTCAATTCAAAAGCTATGGGGCAAAAATGAAGAATTTAGGGTTTTAAAACCGCGTTCCGCGGGGTTCGCGCCCATCCTGTTAGAGACAGTGCGTAGTTGCACACTTCTCCTTAAGGATAGGTGCGGCACCCCGACCTTTTCCTGTGCATGGAAAAATCGGGGTGCGCAGGGGCCACATGACACACGTGGGCAACTGCCGCAGGCAATTTTTTTGCCCTAATTTTCCTTTAAAAATCAATTTTTAAAGCCTAAAGAAAAATTTTAAACAGATGAAATGCAAGTCAGGGACAATGTGGATTACCTGGAGAAGACAGTTCTCGATTCCAGCGGTCAGATTTTCCGCAATGTCCACAGGAAGTTTTCTTACCAAAAGCTCTTACTTTTTACTCCAAAACCAAACGGTGAAAATGAACTTATGAAAGCCCTTTTTATAAGATTTTTTGAATAAATAAATTTTATTTATTTATTTTTTACTTTGAAAATGTCACTTTTGGTACATTTTTATTATTTTTAAAACATATATGAGTAATGTTTGCAATTTTTGTGCAGAATATTGGGTATTCAGGCGAAATTGGTCATTTTCAACAAAAAACGCATAGGAGTCCTCTTTAAGCTCTTTTCTGACTCGTAAAATATGAAGAGATTGCCGAGTTTTTCATTTTAGACTCGTTAAAACAAAATTAAAAAGATGGGCTACTTACAACTCTTTTCTGACCGTATAAAAACGAAAAGATTGTCGGACTTTTGTCGTTTCGAGTTCGATATTGGTAATAAAACGACGTGTTTTTGATCACTTTTTTACTTTTTCAGATTGAAGGCACTAATTATGAAAAGTACTCCTTGACCGTAATGATCAAGCGGTTCTCTCAAGTATTATTTTATACCTTTTTGGGCTTGGGAGACACAAATTTACGAAAAAGGACAACCACGGAGTTTTCTTAAGTTTTTCTTCTGACTCCCTAAAATTGAAAAATGCTAAGTTTCTCCTATACTAGACTCGTTAAAATTGAACAGTAAAGGACCTATTCAATTACAAACAAGAACGGACCACTCCTTCTTAGGGTTTGAATCTAAACTAAGTTGGACTCATCCCAGGATGAGATTATAATGAAGCAAATGTTATCCTCCTCAAGCTTGTCAAAAATAAAGAGGTACTTGCTAGAAATGGTGGGGGAAAAGAGAGAAAAATGAACCTGTTTGTTATACTTTTGTGTTTAAAAAACTTTCCATCACTCTTGAACACGACACTTTTAATCACCTGGGTTGGGAAATCGTTTACCTAACAGTTAATTAAGCCACATTGAAAGTCTTCAACCAGTTTCCGGGTATTAGCTTTGGGTCAACTGTCACCAAGCCATCTGCAATGTTGTTATGTGTTCAAGAGGTTTGTGCAAATAAACCATTCACCTACAAAATATCTGTCATCCATCATTGACCATCCTTGAGTTAGTTCTTGCCAAATATATTTCTTTAGACTTGATATATGATTTCGTGTTATGGGCTTGCTTATGACAGATCGCTTTCTATCGACTCCGACTAATTATCTAGAAAGATGATCTAGAAATCGCCAGTACCTTGGAATCTACATGCCTCAATGGCAGGTTTCTCGCCTTTGACGACAGGTTGCATCATTGACCTTCGATCAAAGGATTCTATGACATGTTTGACATCGACTCATTCATTCACATTTCATGGATTGTACTGAGTACTTTGAGGGCCATTGACATTACTGGTGGTTCCTCTCACACTTGTTAACAGTTTACATCAATGACTGGTAATCACGTGGTTTCTACCATGTTCGACTATCGACACATTTATTCACATGGATAGAATCGTACTAGTTTGGGAAGTAGAAGTGAAGACCCTAGATCTAGTTTCCACCATCCAGGCTGCAAGGAATTTTGTTATCATTCTATAGTGGACTATTCATAAACAGATGGTTGCACCCATACTGTGTCCATATGTTTCTACTTGTGATGTAATACAAAATCATTCCTGTATCAGAACAGTTTTAGATAGTTCTTAGTCAGTTTCGATCTGAGTATGGGAATGCCTACCTCAGCGATGATATTTTCACATATATATAATTTGTGTTGAATGTTTTTATAGGTTCTGACCGGGGTATCCATAGGAAGATCCTTGAAATGATAAATTCCTTCACTCTTCTTAGATGATCAAAAAACCATCCTCATCTATTACAGACTTCGCACTTTAGGGGGTAATCTGTTACACAAAAAATTGTCACCATGTCTTTCTACAGTTTGTGTGAGTTCATCAACATTCATACATACCTCCTTTGCAATTCTTAAGCCTCAACTCTTCATGTCAAACCTTGAAAATGAGAGAAAGACCTTAAAAATATCTCAAATCCTGGTTTCGCACTTTCTCCTAGCATTGCCTGTGGTGCTGCACCCAATGGTCATGTTTCCTGCGAACTTGATCGCTCTGTCTGTTAAGTGATGTGTGCGAACCCCTGTAAAAGTTAAAAAGAAGTGAGTTCATTCTTAAAAACTCATCTTGGGTCACTTCTGGACACTTCTAGAAGGAATATTGCGCTGGCAAGTCCACTCCACCTTGGTTCATCCATTCCATAACTAAGGGAGCTAACTCCATGATATGAGGTGCTTATCCCATTGAAGGAGGAACTTATCCCTTCAATGGTGGACCTGCAACTTCCTCCATTTGCACTATAAATTCAAGCATTGGGCTAGTTGTAGGGAGGGTTGAAAGTTGATGATTCTTGAGGGTAAATGCTGCTAGAAATTAGACTTCCTTTTTGAGCTTGTGAGAGGAGAGATCACATACCTTTCATT